>JAJOZX010000793.1:370000-625000 GCA_023014485.1 Bathynomus jamesi
ATTTAAATTACATAATTGATGTATATATTTACATTAATTTATTAAAATAAAAAATATAACTACGCGCATGCGCAGTAGAATCAATGCGTCGATGTGTCACAGGCGTCTACATATTACGCGACAGATGCAGTCCAGTTAGTAGGGTGCAGGGTTGCCTGATGTCTTTATAAATAGAGCCAATTGGCAATTTTAGGCATTTTCATACTCAGTGACCCAAAATTAGTAAAGATTGACTACTTTTATTTCCGAAGCATTTTGGCTGTAGACCAGTGTAATTTAAATTAAAGTTATAGCTATGATTTTTAGAATTTATATATTTTGTTTCAGTTTTTAAGGTCACTTTCAACTGAAGAAGATACCAGTGTGCTGTCGAAACGTATTGTGTTTTCATTTAACATAAAGTGTGGCTTTTGTTCTATTTTGAATCAACACGGTAGTGTGTTTTTCTGAATTTTTATTGCAATTTGTTTACAGGCCTACACAGTAGACATTATTCTTATTTTTGCACATCTTTTTTCAGAGATCAGTTTTAGTTAATTAATATCTATCAGGGGCGGCTCGTCGGTAGGCACTGCGGTACTGCAGCACCCCCATGATCTTATGATCTTTATATTTAAATATTTAAAATAGCCTCTCTGATTGTTTTTTTCAATGAACTTTGAGTTTTTAAATCAGATTATATCCTTTTTTCCTTAAACTATTTCAATGCCGAACGAATGAATCACGAAAGTAGCTTCAACCTTCCCGTGGAACTGCGTACTTAACAGTTCCAGATTTTGTTCGAAACGCTTGAAACCTCGGGGGCGGACGTACGAAGAGCGAGTCAGAATCGCGGGTTTAAGAGGATCCAAAACACTGTGGACAGAGCAGTGCCGATTTGTTTGTTTGACGTGATAGTTGTGTTGCTGTATCGTTTGCTAATTCGAAATTTAATTTCCGAATTGCATTTATCAATGATTCGTTATCATTTATTTTTTGTCGTGGGATTGAAGTTAATTATATAATAATTGGGTTATTTACAATATATAGCTTTCATTTTTTAGAATATTTTTTCGCTCAGAATAAAAACAGAAGAATGGAATTTGTTTATAAATAAATTTTTTGGCAAATTCGAAATTACCCGTTAAGCGTAAGTACCCTATAACTGATTTTATGATACTATTTTACTTATTTTTATGACTGAGTAGTGAGTAGTTATCTATTTATCTATTCGACTTTCTCTCTCTCTCATATATATATATATATATATATATATATATATATATATATATATAAACGACACAATTGTTAGCAATTTCTGAGGCAGCACCCCCATAACTGAAAGTCACGAGCCGCCACTGATTTATCTATTCAATAATGCCTGAAATTAGACCTGCACATACTGGTGGCAGACTTAAAGCTGCTGAATGGGATGAAGTAGAAATGTTGAGTGACCAACCAAATAGAGTTCGGTGCAAATACTTCAGATGTGTATTTTCGAAAAAAATAGAATGAGTGAAACATCACTTAAATCGATGCAATAAAAAATGGGTACAGGCTCGTGATGATGAACCAGATGAGCTTACAAATACAGCTACATCAGCAACTCCTCCTACACATAGACATAGCAGTTTTGATAGTAGACCCTCTTCTAGCAAATCATATGAAAGCCTGGTTCATGATGACACTACAATTCACAGTAGTGAGACTTCATTCACTTCAACCACTTCTGAATCTTCCATACCATTTTTCCATTCTACTCCAGCCAAGAAAACGCGAGGTCAGATAATGCCATATGTGGTTAGAACAACTGTAAATCAAAAAGAACAACTAGATTTGCAAATGGCCAGATTTTTCTTTTCAGCAAATATTCCATTTGTAGTTGTAGAGAATAAAGAATTTAGTAATTTATTAAGAATTCATAAGAATTCATAAGCATTTAAGATCAAGTAATACTTGTGAATAATATATATATATATTATATATATATATATATATATATATATATATATATATATATATATGTGTGTGTGTGTGTGTGTGTGTGTGTGTGTAAAAATGAACCATAAATAATTCCCATATTCCTATACTATCTTTTCTTCATGTAATTCTTGTATTCATTTATATAGTTCTTGTATCCATTTCAAGAAAAAGTATCCATTTTAAAAATTCATGTGTTATATGGTTCATGTATTTATATAATCCTGTATATTCTTATATATTTAACTTTATATAATGCCTATACTCATATGTATGTACGTGTGTGTATTCATTTTTACATAAGGACCAAAATCGACCAACGCGAGTTTGGATAAAATTTTTGATTTGCTTTCTACTTTGCCAAATAATTGGTGACCTGTTGTTTTTTAAAATCTCATAATCATTTTTTTAGATTTCGCTTAATAAGGAATCCTGCTTAAGCTTTGCAATGTTCATATTTTGTATACATTCTCTTTCGTTATAAAAGATGAGATCATGTCTTGCCTAAGCATTAAAATTGTACATCTTAAACCTTAAAATTTTACTCACATGCATATTTTAGTGTAAAGATGCATAGTCCGATTTCCACTTTTAGTTAACATGGCAGATCATGATAACATCAGATCTGAAAAGTCGCGGTTTAAGATAAAAATATGGTTTCGTCTTCAAATATTTTGTTTACTCGTTCAAGCCTTACCACAGCTGAAAATTTACTTTATTTTCGAATATTGTGCAAAAATAATACAGCCTTTTTAGCATTTAATACTAATGATGTTAGCAGTTTTTGGGTATATAAACCCCAGTAAAAATTTCCATTGTCATTAAGAAGTTAATTCAGAGGCTGAGCACTACCTGTACATTTTAGCAGTAAATTACAGTAAAAGATAGTTTTTATCTTATCCTTCGAGCCTTGCTCTCTTCAGAAGAACTTAGTCATTAAACTTTCCGGATACGCTATAAGAAGAGTCCGGAACCTTCAGCATTTTTAATAAGTCTATCAGAGTCCTCCGAGCCACTATAGAAGAACTCGGAGAGTAATATAGAAGAAAACTACTGCAAGTCACACATCCGTTGCTGCCACCTAACTAGAACCCCCGTCGACTTCGAACTAGTGCTTGCATAATACCAAAAATTTTCAATACCGGTATTTGGAGGCAATTATGCTAATCCCGGTATTGATACCGGTATTATGAAAAAAATAATTTATTTTGATTTATTATGGTGCCACCCTACCAACCCTCCCACAAGTCTGAGGGACTTGCAGTACTCACCATATTTACTATAAATTAATGACCCAACTCCAAATAGATGGCATTCTATTCGAAAAAGTTTATACAGTAAATTACTAAATTGTAATAAAAATATTATTTGAATTTTTTTTTAGCATATTATTATACAACTACTGGGGTAGATGGAAATTATTAGTATCTAAATATTTATTTCTTAGTTTGATTTTGAAAGTATGCTTTGAGGAAACAAAGAGCATCTAGGGATTGTTCAGATAGACTTGATCTCAGTTTCGTCAGAAATAGGCCTGCAGCAGAAAAGGCTCTTTCTGATTCTGCACTTGTAGGTTTAATTGAAAGCAGTGCCTTGTACAGCTTCTCTAAATTCTCACTTCTCTGTAAAGTAACTTCCAAGCTTTTAAATTCATTAGTAACATCAAAATCAATGGGATTTTTTTTAGATGGCACTTTTCCTAGTTTGTCCATTTCTTGCATGTATTCACTCAGTAATGAATCTGCTTCCACTTCAGTCTTATTTGCAGCTTATAAAAGTTAGTGCAATAAATAGTTTTCTTTGATAGAAAGGAATAGAAAACGAAAAAAAGAGGTTAACTGCAAAATACCCCGAAACTTTTTTTTTCTCCGAATCCTCCAAAAACAGTTTATTTGCCTATCGGAGGACTAAATTGCCTAAATTTTACAATAGCAATTTTTGTCAATACCGAAAACCTATAATATCGGTATCGGTATTATTTGTACTTCTTCAATACCGGTATTAATACCGGTATTTCAATACCGGTTTTAACCCCTACTTCGAACCAACCCGGGCCATAGACGGAGGGGTTAACAACTGGCGACCCTTTAACCAGGATCTTCACGACTGACAACTTCTGCATCCAGGATTCTTCCAGTCTTCCAGACCCTGGAACTAGAACCAACACCCAGTTGCCCGGCGTGTCACGACTTCTAGTTCGTCACATCCACTCTTGAACCGGTTCGTCACGACTCCAAGTTCTCCACGCCTAGTTTTCATCCAAGAACAAGTGGCCAGCAAGACACGTCTTCAGGACACGTCTCTAAGGATTTCGCCGTAGGAATCTTGTTAAATACAAAAACTCTTTTTTTTAAATAATCCTAAACATTTGAAAAGTCAGTATTATTAACAGTTAATATTTAGTATTGAGCCAGAATTAACACAAAACACAGTGAACACTTCAGCCACCAGTAATACATTTTTTTTATTGAAAACAGTATTTAAACAGAATTATTGTCACAGAATTAAAATTCACAGAGTTAATGTCACAGTGTTATTTTCAGAGTTATTTTCACTATTATAGGTAGTATAGTATAATTTTATTTAATGTACCAACAATAGTACCAGATAATCTTGTTTACATTTTTTTTATTATTATTTTGTTTGCAATCTTTTCAAATTTTCCCCGAGTTAGGCAAATTGTTGTGCATTTATTTTTTTTAGATAGTGTAGTTACGAAAACCCCTTAAGTGATCATTCCATAAATTAAGATCGGTCAAGCAGACCTAATTAGAACACATTAATAAGTACCTTCACATATGAGCGATTCAGACGGTGCGCTTTCTGACATCGAATATTTACCTAAACCCATTTTTCCACCTACCCCGCGCCCTTCAAACATACTCCCAAACACACAAACTTCAGATCCAGACCAAGCCAATATGTCTCAGTCTCAAACCCCCGCCCCAGCATACATTAACTTAGGCAGACTAGTAAACCTTCCCCATACTGCTTTAATTTTTAAGGGGACCATAGATAATCGCTTTGTTGAACCACGCGTAAGACCTTGGATTGAATCTTTAGAGCAACATTTCTTACGCGAAACCATCACCGATGATGATATAAAAATTAGAGAAGCAAAAAGATTTATCGACCCAAAAGAAGGGAATGCTCATGACACAGTCACCTACGTCCCATCAATTAGCGAAGCTACAACATGGGACGATTTTAAACAAAACTTATTAGAATTTTTTAAAGAAATAACACTTGCACAACCCTTAGCCACGTGAGAAGCAGTCTTCCAAGCTAAATGGAAGAAAGAGGAACACGAAGATTTAAACAATTTTATTACACGAACACATAAACTTGTAGGAGAAGCCCTCCGTGCCGCAGAAAATGCATGTGGCATAACTTTCACTTCGAAACAAAGAAATCTAATAGTAGCAACAACTATTTACCAAAACCTACCCGGAGCACCTAAAAAAAAAGTTTCAATTTTTAAATGTTGACAAACCTGTAAGTGTAGCCATAAACAAAACACGGGAACATTACCCCGATTTAGCAAACCAGAACTACCGAAAGAGTAGAGAAACCCCCGTACATTACATTCAACAGCAGCAGCCACAACACCAACAGCAACAACAACAACAACCCTATAAATCGAGGCCAATGCAGGGAACACCACCCCAGAAACAAGCCCCCCAAACCCAGAATACACGCCCTCCTCCACAGTGTTTTAACTGCGATAGCTTTGGGCACATGATAAGTCAGTGCAATTATCCCTCTTATTGCTCCCACTGTCACGAACATGGTCATCGCCGTGGCGATCGCCAAAAGTGTGCTGATAAAGCCCCTGCAGGGTATAGACCCCACTTTCAGAAACCAAACCACCCACGTTCCCAAACCGTATCCCAAAAGTCATCCAATCCCCAGAAACCAGTCCATTCCCAGCCTCAGTCGAACCACCAACCCAATAGATTACGACCACAGGGTCAACCACACTCTTACCCCATGTACAAACCTCAGTACAACCAGCAAGGTCAGCTAGTTCGGTACGTAGAAGTACCCGTGGAGGAATCATTTTCCCCAGAGTACAGTTTTCAAGAACACCCTCCAGCGTATGGTAATCCCGTTGAATATGACCCAGGTCCCCCCATAGAAGACAATTTGAGCCCTTTTTTAGACCCTACTTTGGAGGCAGCAGTTCAACCTCCTCCCTCCTAAATTACAGTAATGAACCCAGATACGCACACAAACTCCCCATCAGGATAATAGGTGCGGACCTCCTAGATTTAATAATAAATTGTAGCACCGATAACCAAGATTTAACTGCTCTCCTAGATACAGGAGCACACGCGACGTTAATTAAGAAACAATGTGTTGATGAATTACTAGAGAGTACAGATTACAAATATGAAATTAAGGCACCCTCCTGTCAACTCAGAGTTACGGGCACACCCATACCTACATACGGAGAAATTGAGTTATATTTAGAAGTTGGAAACGCGGTATACCCCGCGAAATGTTGTATAGTGAATACAGTCGCCACCTTTCAGACAGACATCCTACTAGGTATGGATTTTTTTAACCGGAATCAATGGGAGATTTACCCAGCCGGAAAGTTAGTAAAGTGTCGAAATAGGACACACCATCTCCGTGAGAATGACAGACAGCTTAATGCTAATAGAATTAGTTCAGTTCAGATTTCCGAAAGAAATAGAAAACCCCCTCCACTTGATAGCAGTTCAAGTCAGCCGGTTGCTTCCAGAGGGACAACCGCTCCAGAAATCAGACCCCAGGGTAATCAGTTCCAGTTGTTGAATCCAGTTGGATCAACACAGTCAGTTTCCAGTCAGTCAGTTTCCAGTCAGCCAGTTTCCAGTCAGCCAGTTTCCAGTCAGCCAGTTTCCAGTCAGCCAGTTTCCAGTCAGCCAGTTTCCAGTCAGCCAGCTTCAGTTCAGCCAATAAGGCAAATTTTAGTCGCCGAACCAGAGTCAGATTCACAATTTTTCATATGCCCTACCGAGCATATAACAGTAGCACCTTATGAGAAGATTTGTTTCCTAGCAAAAGTAGTTGACAGTCAAGGAAAATTATTAGAGTCAGAGCGTACTCTGATTACAGAGAAAAGTAATTTCAAAAGAGATGTTCTTATTGCCCAAGTCCTTAGTCAGAGTCAGAATTCAGCTATCCCTGTTGTTTGTTTAAACAAAGGAAAAAGTCCTATAGAATTAACTTCAAATCAGAAAATAGGAACTGTTTCCACAGTAGAAGTAGATTCAGATTTCCCCATCAGTATGATAAATCGTGTTTCCAGTTCCTTAGAGTTAAATCCTTCAGTATTAAAAGAAGAATATAAGAAATGTCTGGAGCACTCCCTTCAGGAGTCACCAGCTTTACAGGATCCCAAACTAATGGAATCACTTCTCGATTTCCTGATAAGAAATAGAGATGTGATTGCCCTAAAAGGAGATCCTCTGGGCCGAACTAATTTGGTCCCTTTTCAAATCAAGTTGGAACCCAATTCCAAACCCATTTTCATTCCTCCCTATCGGGTTCTACATTCCCAATTAGTCACTATTGAGTAACACATCAAGGACATGTTGGAGCAGGATGTCATTCAGCCTTCAGCTAGTCCCTGGTCCGCTCCTATGATTTTCGTCTCCAAAAAGGACGGAACATCTCGCCCTTGTATAGATTTTAGACGCCTGAACAACATTACCATCCCAGACCGTTTCCCGATTCCAAACATGCAGGAAACAATTCTGAACGTAGGGAAAGCGAACTTTTTTTCATCCCTCGATTTAGCATCAGGTTATTGGCAAATGGAGGTCAGTCCCGAATCTCGGGCGTTGACTGCTTTCTCCACTAACCGAGGCCATTACGAATTCCAGGTTTTACCTTTCGGAGTCCGAAATGGGCCTGCTAATTTCTCTAGGTTGATGAATATAGTCCTTTCCGACCTATTAGGTGTCGAAGCTCTCGTTTATCTTGACGATATTATCGTCTACAGTTCGGACATAAAAACACACTTTCAACGCCTTCAGAATGTGCTATCACACTTGAGAAAAGCACACCTTAAACTGAAGCTTGCAAAGTGCAATTTTTTACAAGAATCCCTGGTATACCTAGGATTCCTACTCTCGTCCACAGGAATTAAACCTGATCCAGCCAAACTCGAAGCCCTGGAAAGGTACCCTGTACCCAAAACCATCGACGACGCCCGTGCATTTATTGGTTTTGTCGGATTCTATCGGAACTTTATCCCCCAATTTTCAAATATTGCTAAACCCATTACTAATTTGTTCCAGAAAAATTCGAAATTTAACTGGGAATCCGATCACCAACATGCCTTTGAAACTTTAATTAATAAACTAACCTGTCATCCCATTTTACAATATCCTGATTACACAAGACCTTTCATCATAGCCACAGATGCTTCCTACTATGGACTAGGAGCCGTCCTGTTACAGGACGTAGACGGTGTGGAATTACCCATTGCTTATGCCAGTCAACTTCTCTCTGCACCTCAACGGAATTATTCCACTACGGACCGAGAGGCCCTAGCGGTATATTGGGCTTTGAAAAAATTCCGAAATATCGTCTATGGCTACGATGTAACCATCAAGACTGATCATAAGCCACTCACGTACCTCTTCAAGGACAAGCTACTTGAAGGACGATTGAGTAGATGGGCTCTGTTGATTCAGGACTTTGCAGCAAAAATCGTATACAAACCGGGAAAACTGCAAGTTATTCCAGACGGATTGTCGAGACTCAAGCCCGACGCCCAAGTGAATAAAATAGGAATTCTTCCTGTGTTCGACTACGAGTGTCTGCAATACTCCCAACAACAGGACCAACACACCCAAAACCTTCGGGCGCGCCTGGAACAAAAGGAACCATCGAAGGTAAAAGAACAGTACAACCTCAAAGATGGGCTCGTACATTTCAGGAACGAAGATGGAAACGACCTCGTGGAGATACCAAAGGATCTCGTCGATATAGCCATTGGACTTTGTCACGACACACCTTTGTATGGACACATGGGGCCGGATCGCACCATCAAGTCTTTTGGAGCGATACCATTTTCCCGAGATGAACAGAACGGTACATGAATACATCGCTGAATGTCCGTCGTGTTTAAAACATAAGGGCAACGTACCATCGACAGCTCCGATGCACAAATATCCAGTATGCCAAAGGCCCTGGCAAAGAACTGGAATGGATATACTGGGACCATTCCCGAAAACATCAAAGGGAAACCAGTACATCATTGTGTTTACAGACCACTTCTCGCGTTACAGCGAAGTAGCTGCCATTCCAGACCAGACCTCGGAAACTGTGGCCAGTGTTATTTTATTTAATTGTCGGGTTCGAAATCCCAGCTGAGCCGTGAACGGCCAAATTCTAAAGGGCAAGTTCTACCTAAAGCCCAAGTTAAGCTAAATTAAAACTTACGGATTTGAGATCCTATTAGGTCCTACCTCAGGGTAACCTCAGGGTTGCTGACTCGATGCGGGCCTACCTTAGACCTTAATTACATGAACTTAAAGTAAACAAAAGGGTACTATTTGTGGTCTTCTTTCTGAACCTTGCAACAACAACGCAACCTGGACTATTGCACGATGCAACAATCATGTATCTAAACAACCAAACTGAATTGCAAGAGAGCTCTCTATCAGACCACACATTTACGTACGACCTTCCACAAACAAGTAGAAAAGACGCGCAGCGTCCCAAAATGATGCCAACAGTGTGACCAAACAATGATGCCACAAGAGCTCAAAAATGCTAGCTCTAAATTAAGTTAATTTTTCACTAACCTTACAATTATGAGATGGATATATATACACCTTAACTTAATATATATACAAGCAATGCTGCATCAATCAGCTTAGTCATCGTATCGCCTTGGGACAACAATGGTTCTTCCTCTTCTAGATTTTCTAACACTCCCCACCGAAGAGGCATTGTTGTCATTACCTTCTGCAAGGTTAGCCAAGCCTTCTCCATGAGGCTGTAACTCAAATGTTTCATCTTGACTATCTGTGTTTTTGCTGATTTCTAAAGCATAGAGTTTTTGTATAGGTCTCTTTAACTTTCCTCCTGAAGTCTTTACCAGTGCAGACCTAACTAAATTGTCTTTGCCAACAAACAACTCTTCAATTATGCCAAGCTTCCAGCATTGCCTTGGTCTTTCATCCCCAATCATTACCACTTCTCCCACCTTGATACAATTTGCATTGGAGCCCTTTACCTTGCCTGATGGGTAATAATTGGGTTCTGGCAAGTATTCCATCTGCCACCTCTTCCATAACTGATCTTGTAGCTCTTCAAGGTACCTGAACCGTCTGGTTAACTCTCCTCGAGTGCTCTGGATAGGCTGCAAGTCTTCTGGCACACTGGGGTTTGATGTTAATCGTTTACCACAAAGAAAATGATTTGGTGTCAATGGCTCTGCATCCTGCCTACTGTTGTAAACAAAAGTGATAGGCCTACTGTTCACCATTGCTTCTACTTCACATAAAACAGTAGAGAATTCTTCTTTGCTCAAATGAGCATTAGCTAAAAGTTTCTTTAATGGACACTTTACACTTCTCACTAGCCTTTCCCAAAATCCTCCCCACCATGGTGCTCTCTCAACAATAAACTCCCACTGTACCCCTTGGTGTGAAAAGTAGGATTGGAATCCTTCCTCTTTTAGCAAGGACCAAATTTCTTGGAGTTCCTTTGCAGCCTTTTTGAAGGTTTTTGCATTATCCGATATGATTTTATTTGGGAAACCCCTTCTGTTCACAAACCTTTTAAAGGCCAAAAGAAATACATCACTACTTAAGTTGCTTACCAACTCCAAATGGATTGCTCTGGTGGTAGCACAGGTGAAAAGACATATATAACCTTTGTTAGACTCCCCTCGCTCATACACATAGACTGGCCCTGCAAAGTCTACTCCCACTACATCAAATGGGGCAGTATAGACACACCGTTCTCTTGGAAGTGGAGCCACCTTTTCATAATAAGGCTTTGCACTCCAACGCTTGCAAACCACACATTTATGCAAGACCTTTTTCACTACTTGTCTAATTTTGGGAATCCAAAATTGTTGTCTAATCTCTATTATCACTTCTCTAACTCCAGCATGTAACAGCTTATGATGAGTATCCAGGATCAAAAGGTCCACAAAGTGCCCCCCAGAAGGTAGCAAAATTGGATGTCTTTTCTCCTCTGGAAGCCCAGAAAACTGTAGTCTACCTCCTACTCTCAATAAATCCTGATCCAAAAACACATCCAAACCCTTGAGCGCAGAATGTGTTGGTAGAACCTGTAATGGATGGCTGGTGAGCAATTCCCGCTCTTCACCAAATTTTTCCTCTGCGCATATACCACCCAGTATTTCCTGGCTTGCTGAATCTCATTACTGTTCAGAATTCCTTCCCTTCTTGTTTCTCCCTTAATGTTGTTGGTAAATCTATATATCCATGCTGTCACTCTTAACAATCTTTTCAGACTGCTAATGTCCTCAAGCCTCAATATGGGGTCCTGCTGCATAACTTGACAACTGTTCACAGCGCATTTTCTCACCTCACTCACCCATGCTTCTTCAGCCTGGCATTCTCCTACAATAGGCTGATTAGAAGGCCAGTTTTCACTTCCAAGTTTTAGCCACTCTGGCCCATTCCACCACAAACTTGATTGTGAAAGATCTTTCACCGAAATTCCTCGTGTTGGTAAATCAGCGGGGTTTTGGATGCCTGGACAATGCTTCCATTGCTTGGGATCTGTGTGCGCTTGAATTTCCTCCACCCTATTGGCAACAAATGGTTTCCATTTCCTTGCCTGACTTCTTAACCAGTGCCAAACTATAGTGGAGTCTGTCCAATAATAGCTTGGAATTTCATAGAGGGCCAAAGACTTTCGCACTGTAATTGCAAGCCGACTAGCAATAACGGCACCCATCAATTCCAACCTTGGAACCGAAAGCCTTTTCAAAGGTGCTACTCTACTCTTTGCAGCAACCAACCTGCAACTTACTTCCTCTTGCAATGCGCCTCTTATATAAATACAAGTTGCATAGGCTTCCTCACTTGCATCACAAAAGATGTGCAGCTCCAAGTTGTCTGGACTATTGTTCAACTCTCCAAAGTACCATCTTGGGATTTCAATGTCTCCAAGATGTGCCAATTCTTTGAACCAATATTTCCACCTTACCACCATATGATCAGGTAACTCTTGGTCCCAACCAAGTCCAATTTCCCAGAGGCTCTGAAACCAAATTTTTTACTTTATCACAAATGGAGCCAGGAATCCAAGAGGATCAAAGACCTTCGAAGCCAAACTAAGAGCTGTACGTTTTGTCCACCTTGTCTCATTCTCAGCCAGCTCTACTAAAGATTTCCCATTGAAGGTAAACAAATCATCATCTTGCTGCCAAACGATGCCTAGCACCTTTGCGTCTATTGCCCACAACTCCTTAATACCAGAATCCTCCATACTTTCTGCTGCATCAGGTACTACAGAGGAATGACTCATAAACTCTTGTAATTGCGAATGATTGGTCTGCCATTTTCTGAGCTCCATGCCAGCCTCCCTCATTATAGCTCTAGCCTCCATGAATATCTGTTTAGCCATTTCTGTATTATCCACGGAACATAGCAAATCATCAACATAAAAATTTTTCCTTATGTGTTCAATAGTGTTAGGATAGACCAGAATATTTCTTAAAATGGTACTGCAGAGTAGCTGCCAACAGAAATGGACTAGAGCTGAGGCCAAACAACACTGACTTCATTCTATATGCTTGAACCTTAGGTTCATTTTCCAACAAGTCTTTCGTATCCACCCACAGATACCTTACTGCATCTCTGTCCTCTGGTTTTAACTTTATCCGCAAAAAGGCTTGCTTCACATCTGCAGTCAATGCTACTCTACCAAACCTGAATCTCAGTAACAAGGAAAATAAATCTGCATTTAAATTTGGCCCAGCATCCAAACAGTCATTCAAGGACACACCACCTTTGTCCTTGGCTGAGCCATCAAAAACTACCCTCAGTTTGGTGGTAGTTTTGTCTCGCCGTACCACTACATAATGTGGCAGATAATGTGCCTCCTGGCTCACCAGCTCACCTTGCACCCTTTCAGCATAGCCCTCCCTTACATAACTTAGGATGGCCTCATCGTATTCAATTAACAACTCCTCATTTTTTCTTAGCCTGTACAATGAAGTCTCCAACCTCCGATTAGCTAGCTGAAGGTTTGAACCGGGTTTGCAAGAATCCTTCCATGGTAGGCCAACTTCATAGCAACCATCTCTAAACCCAATCCCTTTTTCAAATTGCTCTAAAACATCATTGTTCACTGTACTTGCCTGGTTGTCCTTTATACCAATAGATTCAAGTTCCCAAAACGCTTTCAAATGCCTTTCCAGACCATGGCTGTTCTCCTCAATCTTAACAAAAAGAGCCTTAACTTCCATTTCATTGCAATAACTACCATGTAGCATCCAGCCTAGCTTACTTTCAATAGCTACCGGGCCTTGAGATGTACGGACAATATTACCAGTGATGAAGTCCCAATAATAGTCAGCTCCAATCAAAAGACTAATATCTTCTGTTCCCTCAAACTTATTATTGCCCAAATTAATTCCTTTAACTTGCAATTCTTGGACACATGCCATATCTAAACAAGTAGTGACTGGAGCACAAAGTTCCTCAATCTCTACAGCTTGGACCTTGATAGTGGGACTTTGCGGTAACAACCCTTTAACCAGAACTTCTACCTTCTTAAATTTGGTTCGGTTTTGAACGGAACCCCCAAACCCAGAAATTCTTAAATTTTCCCTCTTAAGTTCTTTAAACTTCAATTTTCTGGAAATTCTGGTCTTAATAAAACTACACTGGCTACCACTATCAAACAACACTCTTACAGTAGCTTCTCCCTCATTCCCAATTAATAAGGCTGCAGTTGTTTGCAATAATCCCCCTTTACTTTTACTCCCTTGCATAGCAGTGGCATGTGCCACTGATGTCTCTACTTCTGGGGTAGGCCTACTAAGAGTGTTTTCACACAATAATGGCTGATGCCTACCATGACATTTTTTGCACAAAATTTTAAACTTACAAAACCTTGCTCTATGACCTTTCAAAAAACATTTAAAACATGCTGTGGACTTAGTTACCCTGTCCTTTCTCTCCTCAAAGGGTAAGGCCTCAGCCACCTTACATTTATATGACTTGTGGTTGCCTTCGCAAAATATGCATTCCTTGATTCCCTTTAATTTATTCTCAGAGGAGGCATGTAGAGCTGACACTGTACCTGGGCTATTCCTTTTTGTGGAAACTTTGGTGCTGTGCCTGCCTTTGTCCCCTTGTTTACCATCCACTGTGCAAACTCACTCCCTCTCGTCTTGCTAATTCTGTGCCTAAAAGACTTAACATCTGCTGAAGGGGGATGTACACATGTTCTGCAGTGTGTCCCCTACTTAATTCAAGCAAAATTGAGCTAGGCAATTTAGACTCCAGTGTAGGAACCAACATTATACCATACTTTTCCATTCCTACACCCAAGTTGTCCAGGGACCTAGTTCTAATTTCAAATTCATCATATAACTGCCGTAACTCCTTGACACTATTAGGATTATTAACAGGAGGTATAGCTAAAAGTGCACGGAGGTGGCTTTTAATTAAGATCTCTGGCTTACCAAACCGTTTCTTTAATATATCCCAAGCCACATTATAATTAGCCTCTGTTAATGCTAATCCTGCTATAGTCTTTGCTGCCTCCCCTTCCAAGAGGGACCGCAAATAATTAAACTTCTCCACGGCACTTAACACTTGACTAGAATGAACTGCTGATTGAAAACTGTCTGCCCATCCTTGCCATTCCTGAATACTCCCAGAAAATGTTTTGAGTACAAGCCTCGGTAATTGAACTACAGATCTGTTAACCTTAACTTCACAAGCATCATTTGTTGAGTGTTGTGTTTCATTATTAGACCTGGTCTCTAACTGTACTGAGCTGCTAAACTCTTTTGCTCGGAGGCCTACGTTAATCATATCATCAATAATCTCTTCAAAGTAAATTATGTTATTTTCTATTTCATCCTCTTCTATAAGAGCCTCAATTTTAACATTTACCTCACTTAGAGCAACCTTTTTAGTTTCTAATATGGCAAGCCGCAGTCACTAAGCGTAAATCCTCTTGCTCTATGGCAGAATCTATAGTGGCAATGACCTTTGTAATTAGACCTTTGTAGGCACTTCTCCTTTTTATAAATTTGTTCAATTCAGATGCACTCATCTTCAATGTAAACAACCCTTGGGCTCAATACCAAATGAGCTGAATTGGCAGAAATACTTAACCAAACTGATCAAACGCAAATTTTACTTTCAAATAAACTGAATTGCTGGGTGGGGTACTAACCAAACACCAGTATGGAATACCAAATTTTCCACCCCAGGACCTTAATTCAATAATGACCCAAAATTAACCAAACCGGAAAAAATGTAGGCCAAAAATGACAGATGACTGGCCAAGTTTCGCAATTGGGCGACCAAACTTTACCCTGGGACCTTAATTCAATAATAACCCAAAATTAACCAAACCGGAAAAAATGTAGGCCAAAACGACAGACGACTGGCCAAGTTTCGCAATTGGGCGACCAAACTTTCAATAATAACCCAAAATTAACCAAACCGGAAAAAATGTAGGCCAAAAACGACAGACGACTGGCCAAGTTTCGCAATTGGGCGACCAAACTTTTTACCCTGGGACCTTAACTCAATAATACTCAACCCGTCTAGGCCTAACTTGGGATACAATTTGCACAATCAGAACTTTGCCGAAAAATGGTCACTGACTCAGTCTTGGGGTAGAAATCCGGTTCTGAAGGACCATGTTATTTTATTTAATTGTCGGGTTCGAAATCCCAGCTGAGCCGTGAACGGCCAAATTCTAAAGGGCAAGTTCTACCTAAAGCCCAAGTTAACTAAATTAAAACTTACAGATTTGAGATCCTATTAGGTCCTACCTCAGGGTAACCTCAGGGTTGCTGACTCGATGCGGGCCTACCTTAGACCTTAATTACATGAACTTAAAGTAAACAAAAGGGTACTATTTGTGGTCTTCTTTCTGAACCTTGCAACAACAACGCAACCTGGACTATTGCACGATGCAACAATCATGTATCTAAACAACCAAACTGAATTGCAAGAGAGCTCTCTATCAGACCACACCTTTACGTACGACCTTCCACAAACGAGTAGAAAAGACGCGCAGCGTCCCAAAATGATGCCAACAGTGTGACCAAACAATGATGCCACAAGAGCTCAAAAATGCTAGCTCTAAATTAAGTTAATTTTTCACTAACCTTACAATTATGAGATGGATATATATACACCTTAACTTAATATATATACAAGCAATGCTGCATCAATCAGCTTAGTCATCGTATCGCCTTGGGACAACAATGGTTCTTCCTCTTCTAGATTTTCTAACAGCCAGAGCCCTAGTGGAACGCGTCATCCAGAATCATACTACTCCTTCCATCCTAATTTCGGATAACGCTCTTAGTTTCACTTCCAAACTGTTCGAGTCACTCTGTAACATGTGTAAAATTAAAAATACACACATTGTGGCATACCATCCGCAGGCAAACGGCTTAGTGGAAAGACATAATCGAAAGATCTTAGAAGCCCTGCGCCACGTTGTCGATGCATCCTCCCGTACATGGGATGATTCCCTTCCCATGGTACAAACAGCCATCAACAACGGCTATAATGTGTCCATCGGGGACACCCCTCATTTCGTCCTCTATCACTACGACAAGCGTCTACCTTTTGATTTGCCCGACCAAACCGACCCGGCAGTTCTAACATCTTCCGAAATGGCAGAAGCAAATCAGCAACTAGCTGAACGATCTTTCAAGATTTTTGACATAATCCGCTATGCCCTCGACCAACGAAACCAACAGATGGAGAAAGAGCAACATAGGCGTCATCCCCGTCAACGGACTATAATCGTCGGTATGCGATGTTATCTGAAGAGCGTGAAACCGCCAGGTGCTCATCGCAAATTATACCCAAAATGGGATGGCCCATATAGGATTATGAAAAACCTCGGAAAAAATCGTTATGAAATCCTCGACCTCCGGGATCATTCCAAACTAAAGATCATTCACGCTGACAATTTGAAGATAGCTTCCGAACAACACCTTCCCAAAAAACAGCTGCCAGGCGTTCGAGCCGCCTATCCTTCAAAAGGTCAAGGTATTAACAAATCGAGCAGGAATCAAAAAACTGAAGTGGTCACCGCGGGAACCACTACCCATGACGAAGATTGGTACCTCGTAATACCACCAGTACTCGAGCCAATCTCTGAACAAGAGGAGGCTCCAGAACCAAGAGTCCCATCGGACCCAGACCCTGGAGAAACCCCTTCGAGAGGATCACTCAGTGGAACTCCACCATCTCCTCTAACTCCACCATCTCCTCTGTCACCACCCTCACCGATTGATGATCGACGCACGGACCCTACATACCGCCCGCAAATGCATCACCCACGTGAACTAGAACCTTCACATAAGAAACGAACCCGCTCAGAATCCGAGCTCAACGGTCGACCCCCATTGCCACCAAAACGAGGCCGACCCCTGCGCCCACAAACACAAGTATCCACACAACCACCCCCAGCTCCGTATAACCTAAGGCGTAGAAATGAATAAAATTGTCCCCCTTATAATTTTCCAAATTATTTACTCTTGTAGCCCTAGCATTAAAATTTCTACCGGAGTTGTTATAGAAAAACTTGCAGAAGGTAAATTTTTGAAAGGGCACGCAGACCTTTATATAAATTTGCAACCCCCTGCTAGAATTAAAATCAATCTCCTTCAGATACAAACCCAATTAAAAACGTTTGAAAGTAAAGTCCAGAATTCTTTCCAAGGAAAAGATCAGATTAGTCGTGTTCTGTTAGAAAATACCCTCGAAAATATTCAAACTACAGCACGCGCCCTATCAGAAATATTAGCCTTACCATGGATACAAACTGAAACTAAAAATTCAGAAAACTTTAACCAAAGAAGTAAAAGGGGACTGATAGATATAGGAGGGAAACTGTTCAAAGGTTTATTCGGATTAGCAACCGAAGAAGATATTAAAAGAATTGAACTTAAATTGAATCTCCTCGCGCGAAATCGACAATATAATGGACACATGTTAGAACAAACTATTAGGTCATTACACGAAAACAATCGCTTCCTCCACTCCCTTTCGGACAGATTCACATATCTTGAATCCATGTTAGCTCAATACAAAGAACACAAAAGATATCTAGAATTAATAGAGATAATGAACCTACAAGTAACCCTAATCGATAAATACTTACAACGAATAACTACGATTCATTCCAAGGTTTTGCGTGCAACCCAGCTAGCCCATGGAAAAATCACTCTTTCCACCCTAATACCATGGGAAATACTTCAGTCCTTGATTCACACCGCCCAATCACAATTAAAATTATCACCCATATTCCCACTCAACCACACTAATTACCCCCAATTTCTAGAATACACCTGGACTGTACATGGACCACGCCCCTACACATACCTCATAATTATACCATTTTTCGATGTCCTCACTTATGACGTATATAAATTTCACCCTTTCCCAACACCCTACCAAAACAACTCTAATGTCTATCGATTGTATTTACCCACCGTACCACCTTACCTTTTCCTCACCAAAGATCTGTCAGCTTATTCTATGATGTCAGATAGCGACGTCCGGCATTGTCGATTCCCGCAACCAAATAAACAACTCGTCTGCCCTCCACTCAAACCAGTTATTCTTCCAACTACTAGGTCTTGCTTTATCGACTTAATTCGTGACCGGCATGCCCCGGTATGTTCATTTAAAAAATTTCATTCCCCTAAAACCATCCAACTACGAATTGGACCAGACATCTGGGTTTCTTTCGCGAACAGGACTGCCGCTACTCTCGAGTGTCCATCGAATTATTCCCTCATCACAATCCCTATGGTTATTCGGCTACCAATTGGTTGCTCCTTACGTTCAAAAGCCCTCCAAATATACAACCCATACAAGGTTACCCTTAATAACTCATACCCATTCCCGTCGCAAATTAAATTTAAACCTGTCATAGAGATCTTAAATCTCTCCATAAAACCTGTAACCATCCTACCCGAACTACATGCCCCTGAATGGAATGATCAATTGAGCCGGTTTAAAATTTCGGATGATAACCAAAATAACCTCTTACAAATACTACAACCGGTAACCATTTTCTCAACATCTGCCGTTAGTATCATTATTGTATGTGCTATTATCCTCGGTATATTTGTGGTGAAAAGATCATTCTGGGAACAAAGAAAACCAAGAGACACAGAACATGAAACTATTTATGCACGACCAAGAGTGCGTACCCAGACCACGTGAACTAGACTTAACCACCCGACTTATGTTGTATATATAAATCTGTATTATAAAACCCATAGTTATCATCTAGTTAGCATTAGTTAGGATGTTACATTATTATATTATCATTCTAGAGGGGAGAGCCCTGTAAAAATGAACCATAAATAATTCCCATATTCCTATACTATCTTATTCTTCATGTAATTCTTGTATTCATTTATATAGTTCTTGTATCCATTTTAAGAAAAAGTATCCATTTTAAAAATTCATGTGTTATATGGTTCATGTATTTATATAATCCTGTATATTCTTATATATTTAACTTTATATAATGCCTCTACTCATATGTATGTACGTGTGTGTATTCATTTTTAAATAAGGACCAAAATCGCCCAACGCGAGTTTGGAAAAAATTTTTGATTTGCTTTCTACTTTGCCAAATAATTGGTGACCTGTTGTTTTTTAAAATCTCATAATCATTTTTTTAGATTTCGTTTAATAAGGAATCCTGCTTAAGCTTTGCAATGTTCATATTTTGTATACATTCTCTTTCGTTATAAAAGATGAGATCATGTCTTGCCTAAGCATTAAAATTGTACATCTTAAACCTTAAAATTTTACTCACATGCATATTTTAGTGTAAAGATGCATAGTCCGATTTCCACTTTTAGTTAACTTGGCAGATCATGATAACATCAGATCTGAAAAGTCGCGGTTTAAGATAAAAATATGGTTTCGTCTTCAAATATTTTGTTTACACGTTCAAGCCTTACCACAGATGAAAATTTACTTTATTTTCGAATATTGTGCAAAAATAATACAGCCTTTTTAGCATTTAATAATAATGATGTAAGCAGTTTTTGGGTATATAAACCCCAGTAAAAATCTTCCATTGTCATTCAGAAGCTAATTCAGAGGCTGAGCACTACCTGTACATTTTAGCAGTAAATTACAGTAAAAGATAGTTTTTATCTTATCCTTCGAGCCTTGCTCTCTTCAGAAGAACTTAGTCATTAAACTTTCCGGATACGCTATAAGAAGAGTCCGGAACCTTCAGCATTTTTAATAAGTCTATCAGAGTCCTCCGAGCCACTATAGAAGAACTCGGAGAGCAATATAGAAGAAAACTACTGCAAGTCACACATCCGTTGCTGCCACCTAACTAGAACCCCCGTCGACTTCGAACCAACCCAGGCCATAGACGGAGGGGTTAACATATATATATATACATATATATACACACACCTTTATTTAGCATTCATTAGTTTTACTGTACTCTATTTGTGTCTGTAGTCTGGACACCATTTAAAAGGCCAATAAGACTTTTAAATTTTTCATAATCTTTATTTACACATTGCATAATTTAAGAATTGTTTTATAAATCAGCTTACTTGAAATAATCAACATGCCAAAGCATTCTAATTAGCTACAATTGAACAATGTAGCAATCAGAAAAATTTCAATTATTTTAAAATAAACATCTCAGACCAAAAACTCAAAAACCCACTGAAAATTCCAGTGGGTTTAGGGTTGGGTTTTTGGGTTTGAGTTTGGGTTTTTGGGTGCCAACCCTGTTCTTCATCGACGTACAACCAGAAGGAAAATACGTCATTCTCCAAGACCTCAACGACTGTCTCCTCGTAGACAAGATTCATCACTGTCGGACACCCTCAGTATTCTACACAGCCAAATTCCCTCAGCAGTGCACGGTAAAACATCTCTCTTCGAACCTTCATTTCGTATGAAATTTCTAAAGGAAGTAGAGGCAAATGTGGGACGGCTGCCACTGTGCTGAATTACTTTGCACTGGCAAGAATCACGTTGATGAAGATCGACGAGAACACTCTGCGTATAACTGTCCTCATTCCTCTGACGGCCATCGAAAGCGAGATGACCCTATATCGGGTCCTCCACCTGCCGGTGTGGATACAGGATGCAACCCTCTTCATCGACGTACAACCAGAAGGAAAATATGTCATTCTCCAAGACCTCAACGACTGTCTCCTCGTAGACAAGATTCATCACTGTCGGATACCCTCAGTATTCTACACAGCCAAATTCCCTCAGTGCACGGTAAGACTATTCCTCAACGAGTTGACCACGGACCTGGACACCTATGTTAGAAAGGTGCTTAGTAACTTCCAAACAATCCTGTTGAGGACACAGGACTTAGTCTTTTTCAGAATTGTGCGCGCTAACTGATAAATATAGCGCCGCTAACGCTAACACTAATGCAAATAAATTCTAGCGCCGCTAACGCTAAGTTTTTAAAATTAGCGGTGTTAACGCTAACGCTAATTTTGGCCCTAATTTTTATGAAATGTATAGCTAAGTACTATTTTTTAATAATAATAATGCATTTATATATATTTATATGTGTACTGTTCGCTATTTGTTATCTTTTATAGTGTCAAATGGGAACAAAATTATATCTTTAAAATGATTACTGGGTATTCAAGAAAATTGCGAATTTGATATTTATAATTAAACTTATTTATTGGAAAGACATTGTCTTCCGTCCTTCTTTACATAGTTCAGGAAACTGTTTATTATTATACATTCTGCGTTCAGCATTATGCACAAAAAGCAACGTAATATAGAGAATACCATTCTAAGACTCTATTCATTTTAATTTATATTAGCGCTTAGCGGTTAGCGCCTAACATTGCCTAAAAATGTAGCGGCGCTATCTGTTCCGCTGACTATTTGGAAAAATAGCGCCGCTAATGGATGCGCTAATAATTAACTAGCGTCGCTAATTTGCGCCGCTTGGCACAGCTCTTGTCTTTTTCAGCGTCTCGAAGTCTACTCCAACGGCCATAAATTGTGGAGATGGACTCTCAGAAGGTGTTAGTCCATAGGCGTAGGGGCCCGATTTTGTCCGTGGAGGGGACAAGCAGGTTTTGCCCGAAAAAGATAAGTGAAACCGAAAATAAATTTTTAAGTCATATTTTTATTAAACACTATTTGTAGGCATACACAACTGTACAAAAGCTGATCACAAAAACAAGTTACATTAGAGTAAGTTGTAACAGGTTATATCAAACGGCGTAGTTTATACCTTGGAATTCGTCGCTAATTGGTTCCGAGAAAACACGACAAATTGCAAATCAATGAATTTCAAAGCACATTATAACGGGGGTTTCAATGGGAAAACTTTTAATTCGTTCCACTGAAAAAAAATTAATCTTAATATATTTAAAAACAGTTAAACACACTTTTATTAGCGATAACAAGTGAAACGCAATAAACCGACCATTACATTTCAAAGTGTATTGAAATAAACATGACAAACACATTAATAAAAGCATTAAAAAGAAAAAACGCGGCAAAATTATACCGAACCTTTTTGGAAAAATTTATCTAGTTTTGTTTGTTTAGTCTTTCTTCTTCTCCACATATAACTGACGGTAGCAGCTAATACTTTTCTCCAATTCTCTTATCACTCTTGTACTGCGCTCTGCGTTCGGATCCGAGACCTCAAAAAAATTCTTTGCTTGTTCGAGCAAACGAAAGCCCTCGGACAGTTCTTTTGTTCAAAAAAACTTTTGCAACCGAGTTATCTTCTTCACTTTCGTGTTCAACTGCACTCTGTTCCTGAATAAGTTCCTCATTTGACAAGCTGTGTTCATGCGAGTCAAGTAGCTCTTGTATGTCGTTCCAAAGGGAAAACAACGAACAAAAAACCCAAACGGCAAAACAACAAGTGTGAAAAGAGACAACGAATCTGCAAGCTCTGGGTATAACGAAAGTGACGACGAAAGTGTAAAACGACGAATATCGAGGTATACCTGTACTTAAATACTGCCGTTTTGCGACGTTTCCCTTTCTATAATCAAATATTGCATGGTTCAAGATCTGAAGACATACATTTCGGGCAAAGCGATGATATCCTATATGAAAATCATAAGTTTTGGGTGAAATCGTGGTGATTGAAAATATGTGTACTGAGCTTTAGCCCGAGAAAAATCAGTCTGGCTGAATTTGGGGGCATGACTCCAGCAGATTCCTGGGATCTTGGGAGCATTGCTCCAGTAAATTTGACCATGAGAAAAAGTAAATTTGGGTTCGGGTTTTGTTCATCCGCTAGACGTTATGCAATTTTTTTGCGTGTACGTTCTTGTACAAACCAATTTTTTTAAATTACAAATTTATTTATTTTAAGTTTAGTTGGTAATTCCATATTTAACAATTATTTTTATTTTTTGTTAAGCTTCAATCTTTTGATAATTAAAATTTTATTAAAACGTATATTTTTTTAATATAAAATTATCAGGATTGGACTATGTTCCATTGATCTCGGCCAGGTTTGATAAATTGGCCAGATAATTACTTGTGCGGTTTTAAGTAATCCACCATGACTCTAGAATTGAAAAGTTTAGTTAAGTTTAAACTTACTTTTACTTACTCTTCCTTACTTTTACTAAGTTTAAAGCACTTACTTTTACTTACTTTCATTGTACTATATTTACTTACTTTTACTCACTTTTACCATACTATATTTACTAACTTTACTTATTTTGTATTTTTTCAGGTAGTCAATAATCAATAATGGATCCTAATATTGATGAAGTTGGAGAGAAAAGTGAGGGTGTTAAAAGGGGTTACTTTTGTGGTCAATGCAAGAACAAATATTCAAAGAAGCAAAACTGGGAGGAACATTTTAATTCCAAAAAAACTATTTGTTACAATACAAGAGGTCCCAGAGTTTGGGCCCACAGCTTAGATATTGCAGTAAAGAAATACCAGGATGAAGTGCAGCAAAGAGATACGGCAAAGCAGTCATTTAGTTTGTTCACAAAATGTGCTAGTGCTAGACCTCAGAAAAATGAACCAACTTCATCAACTGCTAATCTAGAAAATGAAACTTTTTCACTAGATGTTTCACAGACTGAAGAAAGTGCTTCTCCTCCACCTAAGAAACAAAAGGTAAGTGAGGAATCTGCGCATCAGACTAACAAAACTGCTTTAGAGGAATTTGAAAATTCCCAAATCCAGAAGACATTGAATGCAATTTTGCGCCTAACAAAAGAAACTCACCAAGCTGTTGTGGTTAATAAAGAGAAGAGTCAAAATATGCCTTCAAGTTCAAGTGTTGCATCCAAATCTAATAAAGCAAAAAGCAACAAATTTGACATTTCCATAGCCCATTTAAGCAAGTGTAAATCAATACAAGAAATCCTGAACAATGATTTGATCAAATCTACATTCAAATTGGTGGAAAAGAAGGATCTAGGGCATGCTGATGATTCATTTTCAGTACCAAGTGATATAATGGAAAACATTGCAAATAGTGACACTAATATGCCTGATGTAGATATAGCTGTTGAGGATGAAGATGATGATAATCAAGAAGATATTGATGATGCTTCTGATGATAAAATGTTTACATTATATTGCATAGCTTGCACAGACCCCAAAGCATGTGCTTCAGACAAACATTCTAACATAAAAGGTTACTTCAATGTTAAAGATTTAACCTATGTATGCAAACAAGGAGAAAATCAAGAGAGATGGTTTAGAAATCTGAAAACCCACCTGAAGAGACATTTAATTAAACTTCAGCATCATCAAAGAGCTGCTGTTTATGAAGTGATGAAAACATCTTCTCGGAACACTACTAAACGCATAGAAGACTTATGTGGCAACATCTTATACTACATAATGAAAACAAACACTGCATGGGCTCTATATCCAGTACTTCTAGCTGTATTACATAGGTCAGGTTGTGAGGTTGGAAATTTGAATCATAGCACACATGCGTGCGAGACAATTTGTGAGCTATTAGATAATCAACTTAAAGAACAAACTGTAAAGTGATTCTTAGAACAAACTTCAGTAACAATAACAGCTGACATTGGAACAATTTTGGGATTAAGCATGCTAGTTGTATTAGTTATGAGTGAAGAAGATAAGACTGTAAAACTTGCTGGGATAAATTTAGTACGCAGCAAATCAGGAGTTTATTTGGCCAATGAAATTTTTGATGTGTTGAAGTCTCCTAATCACTTGAAACTATCTGAAGCAGCAATTAAATCCAAGGTATCTGGAATGGTTGGAGATGGGGCTTTTTGTAAGGACAACGAGCCATTTAAAAACGAAATGAAAAAGTTGTTTGGAGAAAATTTCAAGTTTCGATGGGACTTAATGCATCTTGTGAACAGAGCCCACGTTGATGCATTGAAGAAAATTTGTAAACTAAGTGAGCTTTTAGACTTTATTCAGAATCACTCTTCAAATCTGAGATCAGGCCTTGACTATACCAATATGGTTCTTGACAATATCATTGGTTTTAAGAGACCAAAACTCAAATCTGATACTCGCATGGTTAATTACGAATTTGATCAATTTGACAGATTTGTGGAAAATTGTGTGTTTTTTGATCATCCACAAGAGAAAGAAATTAGTGCCAAGTTCTATGTATTGATTTCCTATGTAACAAAGATTATGTTGCAAGTAGCTCAAAAAACCACAGTTAGTGCAGAATTTGTAGAAAATATATTTTAAAGAAGGAGGGAAAACTGTTATGTTAAGAGTGATGGAAACAATTTCCAAATTAGCTAATGGAGGAAATGCAAATGATGTAGTTTCTGAATTTAAGCACGATACCACAGGGCAGCAAAAGGAACTAACAGCTGAGGATTACATCCTAAATGAAGTTTACAAATACATCAAGAAACGTTCTGATTACTACCAGGTTGCTGAAGTTGCTAGACCATCCAGAACCAGATCTGAAAGTAGTTTTACAAAAGACTCAGTGATAAATTGGCTGACAGAATATATAGAACAGCTGTGGAAAGGAATCACAGAGAGATTAAAGCATTTTGATAAAGATGGATCAACTGCCTGGAGTGAAGCACCAGCTGAAGGGACATTCTCCATTCTTGGTTACATTGTTGAACACAAAGGATCCATTAAGCCATCTCATTTGACTAAGCTGTGCAGAATTGTGAAGGAGGGTCCAGCTCCAGGCACTAGATCTGCTGTAATGATCACACAGAAAGCCATTGATCAGTGGCCAAGCATACATGGCGGTAAATTCACAACAAATGCCTACATGCAAGGTCTAACATCGTCCACTGTTGCTGCTGCAATGAATAAATAAACTTAAGGTGAGTTATAAACTGTACATTATTGTATTATTATGTTTAGCTAAAACAATTTGTAATTGGTATGTCGTCAATTCAAAAGTTTACTATCATTAACCTATCTAGTGGTGTAAGTGGAAAAAAAGTAAATTCAGAGCTGTGCTCCAGTAAATTTTTTCAAATCTGGAGTCATGTTTGGGGGGTCAACTGACTCTCGTGACCCCCCGCCTCCTACGCCTGTGGGTGTTACTGATCGCCACAGGAAGTTTCTCACTCCCAGATGGATGTACAGCAATCTCCAGCGTTTTCAGGATAACTACTTTGTCGACCTTTAGAGAACAGAAGGGTGCTAAGATCATGCCCTTCAGGGCATCCTCCTACCATGATGCCAAATTCATGATCCCTTTGCATTCTGAATATATTCCTTTGGGCTTTGGCTGTTCAACACTAATAAATCCTTACCCAAATGAGTGGAGACGTTAGAACTAAATCGCTACATGGAAAAATTGGAACGCGAATGTTTCGAGTTCGGTCGCCATTGGACTTGGGACGTTGTAAACGCGGGGTGTCGCCCCTGATCTCGTTGGTGTTCCTAGCAGGATGCTACTACTTCCAATGCCGAGGAAACCGTGACGAAACCTCAACTATCACACTTTCCTAATACGAACAGAAGTGTTGCATCTACATTTTAGCGCTTGCCAAAATATGTTGGCCATGATTATTCATGTGTGATTTTGTATTTTACTTCTGTGTATTTAAATTCTGAACCTGTCACTATACTATGTAATTACCTTTCTATCCCTATGTTTTTCTTTTCCAATCTGTTCTCTCTTACGTGTCAATAGTAATTAAAGATTTTAAGGATATTTTTGAAGGTATCATTGAAAGTATTTACAGATACTTTTCTTTCTAATTTTGTCCCTTCGTCTACCGAAATATTTCATAATTTATTATAATTTTATTCATTCACTTAAAATTCATTCCTGAATTTACTCAAAAGTCTTAATTAGTCAAATTAGATCGTTAGATTAATCTGCAAAAGCACCCATAAGATGTATGATTTCCCTTGTTGCAGGCTGAAGCATGCAGCTCCTGGAGACGCCAATAGAACTCCTATTTCATATTTTAAGGTATGTGCATGACTATGGCCCCCTGGTTTGTCGTGTCTGCCAACTTTGGCATCAGCACTCCGTCTCGAAAAAGTGTTATAACAAAGTGCAATTCTACTCTAGCATATACATTAGGGTGCCACACTCTATAGGGGCAGTTTTTAGAATTTGGAAATTTCGAATGGCCCTTAGTCATATTGTTTGGTTGGATGAGAAAACCCTAAATATGAAGTTTGAGCCCGATCGAAGTACATTTAGAGGTTCCGCATCGACCGTTTCTGTTGTACCGTGTGTTCGAAATAATGGATTTATCTGGGAAACCTGTAACCATGGCATTATTACATATATACAGGGTTGAAAAAAACCATGGTTTAAAAAAAAAAAAAAAAAATGGGTTTAAAAAAAAAAAAAACTTAACTCAGATAACTCAATTAGGTACTGGTACTCAGAAATTAGAATTGCTGACTGTCTCATTTTTTAATTGGAAGATGTTAGATGTAAGAAGTGCTAACTTCACAAAAATGAAAATAAACCTAATAACAACATTTATATTTGTAGCTACATGCGTTTATAATGTAATTGATACAGGTAACTTCAATCCTTTTATGTGCAATGCCACTATTAAATAGGCCTGCTAGTGCAAGGTAGCTATATTATATACTATCGTACATACTAGGCTACCCTGAACTGATGGTTTTTAGGTCTTATCAATATAAATATAAGTTTTAGTTTTAGAGCTATTAGTTTATGAATTAAATAATTTGTGTTGTAAAAATTGAAATTATAAAAAAAAAAAAAAAAAAAAAAAAACATGTTTTTTTTAAATGGTTTAAACCATGGTTTAAACCATTTGGGTTAAACCAGCCAACCCTGCATATAAGTTATATTGCTATAATTTATGCATTTCATAAATTTAAATATTTATAATTAATATTTGCTTCACATTGTATATATTTTCACTACTTTTCAGCATTGAGATCTGGCAACAGCGCAACGCCGGGTTAGTGTGGTGAGTCACACTGTCACAGTCTTCAGTCAATCAGTCTCCTTCACGCATTCAACGCGTGATCATCTCGTGATGGCTACCGCAAGCTCACTGAGATCCAAGACCGAGATATGGCTAATCGGACACGCCAACCCAAGCCCCCTAACGGGAAACAGGTTACCTTCAAATGGTGAAGTGCTTCGCCGGTTTATACAGTTTCATAAGGTGCAAAAACAACTTCTAGCCGAGGCGGCGCGTAATGTGATCGTCGAGGTGTATACTTTCTGGGCTATGGCCAGAATCCCGACCATGACCTCCAAAAGCGCCGCGCGAAAACTGCTTAGACTTTACGACAATTGGCAGGCACTGCAGCGCAGCCGGAAGCGGTCCGGCGCCACAGGTGAGGCAGCCAGGGAGGCCTTCACCGAGGGACTCGATGACATTTTTGACGTGGCTCTCGACAACGCCCTCTCCGTCATCACCATCCAGGAGGATCGCGACTTCCTTCTTGCTCAATGTGAAAAGGGTCGCCGTGGTGTCATGTCCGGGGTGGACAAAATCCTCACTGGAATTGAGCAACGTGCATCCGCGCGTGAAGCTGCCAAAGAAAGGCAACGCCAAAAGCAATCAGAGCAATCACTGGCAACAGCAACCCTTACATCATCAAACTCGTCGTCGTCGCCTAATTGCTCGACAGAAGAGGAAACCAATCCACCTACAAAGCGCCGTCGCAAAAAGAACATTATGACTCAAGACCTAGCGTCGGCACTGGACCTGACCAAAACAAGCAACCATGGAGCCGTTCAACTCATGAAAGCAGCTGCTTCCAGTCTGGATATTCAAGACACAGATGAACTGGCTCTCAGTCACGAGACGATTCGGCGTTGGCGATTGCGTCATCGAGGGGAAATCGCCAAAGAAGTGAAGATGACGTTCGATCCCAGTGTCCCGCTCATCGTTCACTGGGACGGGAAGATGGTCTCCGACTTCAGCGGCAAGAAGGTCGATCGCCTCGCCATAGTCGTGTCCGGCGACGGCGTCGACAAACTTCTCTCCGTGCCGAAGCTGCCTGCTGGAACTGGTCGCGCCCAAGCAGATGCTGTGCTGAACTCGTTGGATGACTGGGGAATCGCTGATCGTGTCGTCGGGCTCTCCTTTGACACGACAGCTGCCAACACGGGCGTCGTTTCGGGCGCTTGCGTCTTCATCGAGCAGGGCCTTCACCTCCAGCTGCTGAACCTGGCCTGTCGGCACCAATGCTAGAATTGGTGGCAGAGAAAGCCTTCATCGAGTGCATGGGCCCCTCCTCTGGTCCTGACATTAAACTGTTCTCGCGACTGAAGGAGCGCTAGCAATCCGTCTGCACCGACCAATTTAGCGCCATCTCCAAGGAAGACCTTACTAAGCCGCTGCTCAAGGCGCGAGACGATCTGATCGCGCGTTTCAAGGGTCACATCACCAAGGGCCAGCCGCGGGACGACTACCGAGAGCTCCTGGAGCTGGCGATCATAGCGCTTGGAGGCGTGCGCTTCATGCGACCGGGCGCACTCCACCGCGCCCGGTGGATGGCCAAAGTGATATACGCCATCAAGCTCCACCTCTTCCGGCAGCAGCTCCCCATTAAGGCTCGCGAGGCCCGGGGCATCCTGCGCTTCGTAAACTTTGCGCTGCTGGTTTACATTCCGGCCTGGTTTACGGCGCCCCTTCCCGCCGCTGCCCCTCGAACTGACCTGGCGATGCTCAAGGCGCTGGTTGACTACGACAAGGTGGACAAGGACGTGTCCAAGGCTACCTCCCCTGTGTTTCGACGACATCTCTGGTACCTGAGTGAACACCTGGCCGCCTTCGCTCTCTTCGATGACGACACTCCGCTGGAGGAGAAGAGTCGAATTGCGACGGCCATCAAGGATGTCGAGGACACCGAGGAGCCACCCAAGCGCATTGCCCTGGACGTCTGCCCGGAGGAGCTCGAGCGAAAGACAGTCGCAGACTTTTGCACGACATCCAGCACGCTTCTTTTCGAGCGGCTCGCGATCAATACTTCTTTCCTAGAGTTGGAGCCGGCTACCTGGTCGAACAATGCGTCCTACCTGGCGGGGAAACGCCGTGTCTCTACGTTGAGCGTTGTCAATGTCCGGGCGGAGCGAGGGGTCGCGCTGATGCAGAACTACAATCTCGCACTCACCAAGGACGAGGAGCAACGGCAGTACTTGACGCAAGTCGTTGAGAAGCACCGCAAAGAGCACCCGAGCGCCCGCAGCGGAAATCCTTAACGGGTTTGGGAGTAATTTATGGTATATTTGAATTTGCTTCATTTTTAAAGTGTGTTACTCCTATTAATTCTGTATAACAATGTATAATCGTATATACTTTATTTCTTAGTTATTATTTTGATTTATATGGCCAGTAGGCTCAGTGCGAAAAATGCTCTGTATGAAATGGTCCACAATTAACCCACCCCTTATATCTCCAGTCTAACTATAGAGTAGATCAAGTCTAGCCTAGAGGGGTCAGCCTAGAGATTCCGGAAATGGTCCAGAGCGGGCAGATAAATTGAGGTCCACAGTAGGATTCCTCACAAGATTAGGTTAGGGCAATCTACCTTCACCTTTGTTAAGCTATGAGTTGATGCTGGGTCTTAGGCCACAATGTAGGCCTAACTTGTTTGACCCAGCTTAATTTAATGTGATTAACTGTTGGTGTAAAAACTCAATTAGTCACTTACTTTTAGTTATTACAGTCTCTCCCTTCTCCGATTGTCTCATTCGAGAGCGTACTTTGCTGGTACGTCCTCTCGCCCCGTTCTTCGTTTTCGTTCTCCCTTTGTTCTCCTCTTCGCGGGGCTTCTTGTACCAGCGTTGTCTTGGTTTATTCCTCAGTTGGTTTAGCGGTAATGTATCTCCATTACCGAGCACGCTCCTCCCACACAGTATATAAATACTAGTGTGGAGAATAACTCTGGTGAGCAACCAATTGGTTTCATCCACCCAGTTATTGACATACGTAAAAGGAATTTAATGATTGTTAGATTAACTACCTACCTACTCAGTGAACCATTTTCGTTACCTCCCAACTACCCACTCATCAGTTTTCCATACTCAGTATATTACTATGATTAATACGGAATAAAATGTTTTTTATTTTAATAATATTAAGTTGTTTTGTTGCAATAAAATTGAAATTGATTTAATGATTTTGTATTATTAATAACATTACATACAGAGAATAGTACCCTGCTACCCAGGCACGGTGGGACAAGTTTATTCCGATTAATTATGAAATAACGTTGAACAATATTCTTAAGGTGTTTGCACTGTTTGCTAGTTGCGTATTGTGTTGTTATAAGCTGGTTGCCGGTTGGTGTGGTTTGGATTACAAAGCATAAACGTATTAAGGTGAAACTTTGAAAAAAAAGCTTTTGAACCGCGACAAAAATATTAATATAAAAAAAAATATTGGAGATGGAATAAACTTAATGCTATGGAAATATAGCTGTGACTGTCCTCTACGCCATGGTATATGATAGCATTTATATTGACATTGTACATGTTACTTTACCCCTTGGAGCTGGAGCAATTTCTTGGAGAAACTCATTACTTCTGACACGTGGTACGCCAGAGATGGTCGATGCGGAACCCCTAAATATCCTTCAATTTGGCTAAAATTTCATATTCAGGGTTTTCACCCAACCTAACAATCCCACAGAAAGTCAGTTTTCTTCCAACTATTAACAGAAGATATACAACTTTTTTCGTTCACTTTGAGCGATTGCAAACGCTTAAATCGTCGGAGGTAATTATGCTTGTCAGTTTGTCTACATTAAGCGTGCTTCCCAGACTAACGACTCAAACTACACAGGGTCCACTTTCTTGGGTATAATTATACTCGTGAAACAGAGGTATTTATCGTGGAGCATGAAACCTTAATAAACTATCGGTTTCAGAATTTCACATTAGGAACCGTTTCACGACTTCCTAAGTGTGTCTTGCGTAAACTTTAAAGAAATGGACGTTTCCTCGGAAGACACACTATCATCAACAAGCCGCAAATTCTTCGTTCAGGTTACCCTCAATATTTGTATCTAGATAATATCAAATTAAAAGGATCTCTCGACTTCGATACGGACAGTGACGATCAGTCTGCTTCTCTTCACGAGTAGTAAATATGGGAGTAAGAGTATTTGGTCTAGTAACTTGGGAAAAGGCTTGTTACTATAAATGTATACTGTACTTCACTCCTTATTTCCCTTTATATCCTCTTAGAATGTCGGGGATCTTTTTTATCCGTGTTTAATTCTGTTAAATTTTGTTTAATCTTCGTTTAATTTTGGTAAAATCTTTAATTTTCGTTTAATTTTGTATAGCTTTTGTTTAACCCTATATAATTTTGTTTGAGTTTTAGTGATTTTGTATAATCTTCGCTTAATTTTAGTATAATTATAATTTTCTTTTAACTTTGCTTGATTTTGGTTTTACTTTATAAAAATTTGTTTGATTGGGGAAAAGCACACTGCATTGGTTCTGAATGTTACAAATTATCACCACCATTACTACTGTATTACTTCGATTTTACATTGTTAGTAGTGTACCGATTAATCGGCATTGGCACCGGCAGAATCGGCCACTTTTTTGGCATCGGCATCAGCCAAATTTCTCACCGATTCCTTGACATTTAAAAATTTTCATTACAAAAAACACTATGATAATTTCTACTCATTTCTATATACGATTATACAAAAATATTTCCCATTTCACGAAAAAGGCAGTTTAATAAGTTAAGTTGACCATAAATTTATATTTTCTCTACCTACCTAATCTCTAAATATTATAAAGTATTGTAATCACCTTCTCTATATTAAGTTGTACTTTATAATTTATATATTAAACCATCTTATGTTGATTTTATTTTAAGTATTAGGCTGGGTCGAAAAGGGGTCAAGGTCAAGATTTTGCTTAGGTACATATTGTGAGGTTGATCATTTTGTAATAGTAGTATCCACACCAAAAATCAAGGCTGTGGGACCTTCGCTAACCCCCTACCGATACTCACATTTTTCCATATGAATTTGTATGGGAAATAGGCCAAAAATCGAAAATCGTAAAAAATCGACCCTAAATATTAATTTTTTTGCTTTCGGATGGCCAAAATCGGGTTCCCCGGCACGAATTACATCAGAATAGACCATTCACCAACTTCTTTGAGATCGGGGGGTAGGGTCTTAAATCCGGTGCTGACTCATAGCACCGGATATAAGACCTATTACATTTTTTTTTTTTTTCTTTCCAGATTCCTATTTAGGTACCTAGAATGTTAAAAGTTTGTATTAAAATGTTATTTAATTTTAAAATATCAGTAATAAATAAAATATAGTTAAAATCTTATTACATTAAATTATGGCTACTAGAAAAAGAAGCCACAATGCAGCCTTCGGATATCCAGCAAAATTTTCATCTGCCATGACGCCATCAAAAGCTGATGTTGTAAGGCACTTCCATTTTATTGTTAGAGAGGAAGAATCTAAAGCACAGGGTAAAATAAGTAAAAATGATTGCTATAACGTAGTTGTTCAAGATATAAAAGAAATTTGGCAAAAAATTTTTTCCCAACAATTGATACAAAGGGTGTGAACTTAGTAACTAAATCTAGCCAGGAAAGAATTGGTTATATTAATCGGCATAAATTTATTTTAAATACTTTAGAGTCTAGAAACGAAATGCCTACTGTTGAGTGAAATGGTCAATGGAAGGAATGAAAAAAACATTAGTTTTAGGTCAAAAATTTTATTGAATTTCTCTCTTAATTTCTAAATTTCTACCAATAATAGCTAAAAATTTATGTATTAAATTTTTTTTCATTAAAAAATAAATGTAACCGTTTTATAAGCGAACTTTTGTAGTAAAAAAATTTCGAAGTAAATCGCAAATTATCTCGAATTTTATGAATTTTCTGAAAAAACTGAAACCGGTAGGGGTCCTCAGAATTCAAAAATATTTTACCACCTCACACTATGTACGTAAGAAATCAAAAATTTCGACCCGGCCTATTAAGTATTTTAATGATTTTATACATCCAAATTATATATCCAGTTTTATTATTCATATTAGGCAGCAGACTCTCGAAATTTTAATGAAAAATTTTGTTGTTGTTGACATTATTGAAGAAAGAAAATAGCTTCAACATAAGGAAAAACAATTACTTTAAAAATTGGTATTCAATTTACGAAACTAAAATAAAATTATTTTATTTTACCGAGTAATAAAACTGTTTCACATCATTTTAGCTACGGTATACAAGTAACAAATTCTGGTGCTATATATATTGTGGAGTGAGCTAAGGAAAAGCATTTAAACAAATTTGAAATATGAAAATTGAAAGTTTTCAAATTATATTAGTAAAATTTATGAAGGGAATCGATTTTTTAAAAATATAGGTAAAGAATTGGCACCGGCTAAATTTTAGAATCGGTAACATCATTGTCTCTTTAGACTTTACTTTCCATGTGACATAATACGTAATCGATATCGTCTCTCGCTGTGTCTTTTTTTTTCAGGCCGACCTTACCTTTCCTGTCGAAAGTTTATGTACTTTATTTGTTACCAGATTGTGGTTGTTCCAGTTTGTTATTTTGCATGCGAGACAGTCAGATTTTAAAGAAGGTTGACTTAGAATATTTTAATGCTGATTGTTAAATTCAAAATAACGAAGGTGTTTGACAAGCATGATAAATTATAAAATGTAGATTGCTAATTTTTGTCTCATATGAGAATTCGATTTCAGCATGAGACGTGTACTTTTTTTCTTTGTTTTTTAAAAAGTGAAAGGAATTTGTTATAGAATAACAAACCTTTCCCGCCTAAAGCACGTGCCTGTATCAGGAGTTCCTTATATGGAATAGCTACCAGCGTCCTAATGTGTGGGTCCAATGCTCATGCTCGAGACTTGGCCGAGTCGAGCCGCACCGATGACGATTCTCTTGCTTACTGTTATACCACATGCGTGTGCATAAATCCTGTACTATCAGGCCAGTTCATATACTCCCATTTGTTATAATAAATTATGCAAGCCAGTCTCATTCATTAATCATCCCCACTTAAGTGGCTTACCACAAAAAAAAAAAAAAATTGCTTGATAGATAAATGGGTACCGTGGATAGCCTAGTGTTTAAGACGCTGGGCTGGTTCGGATTGTACGTTAAGCTGTAGGTCTAAGGTGGAGTGAAAAACGTGACCTTCGTTAGAATGAACAATTCGGACAGAAGCAAAATCAAGGTGTGTATATATATATATGAAAATTACTTCACGAAAGTGACACGTGAAAAATATTTATGATGAATAAAACCACAAAGGGAAAAGAAACACAAAGCGGTGCTCAAGCGCTTTCGTCTAATGACATCCTCATTCGAGGTTTTATTCATTATATATATAATATATATATATTATATATATATAATATATATATATATATATATATATATATATATATATAAATAACAAACTTCCAATCATAAAAAAAAAACTGCTTCCGAGTGGATTTTAGTGAAAAAGTCCGAGACAATGAGACGAACAGGTCTTCTTGAAAGTACTGTAACGTAACTGAATATACGTATATGAATACAGCATATGCCATTAGTGTATGTTTGAGGCCTCTTCAGAATTCTTCGTCAGCTAAGATCAGTCTCAAATATGACATTTCAAGGATGTTCATTCACCGCCTTTTTAAATAGTTTAAATAAACACAACCAGAGAAGCCTCCACACGAAAGATACTAAAGAATATAAATAAGGAATCATGTGAACTCTTGGCTTTCTTTCCATTCTTTCTTCAACATAGCCTTCTTCTTCTTTTCTGCTCTGCTTTGACGCCCTTTTGCTCCTCATCCGTCTCTCTGGCCTCTACACTGTCCTCCCCATTGTAAAGTTCATCCAATTTAGTGATGAGCAGCTCCCGGGCCCTTTCACGGTTCTTTTGTAAACTTCGGTGTTCGTGTGTCCTGACGAATAAACCTGAAAAGGGACCGAGTTTGAAAACACTGTGAATGGCTGGGTAGTAGTTCTTATCTTTTTTGTGGTCAAGGTCAATAGCCAACAAAACTATTATTACTAAGTTTCCAAGACTCATTCCACATCCACATTTTCTCTTCACACATAAACCTGTTCTGGAAAGACTAATATATCATATATATATTTTTTTTTTCCCAAAGTATGACCACTCATGGCCACCAAAAGAAAGGTGGATAGCAGAGCGAACACAGGACGAAGACTATGGAACAGCTAACGGAAATGAACAACAGACGGGGAGGAGTGGGGGGAGGAGTGGGGGGGGGGGGGGACAGCAAGATCATAGCGGAGTCACAGCCGGTAAAGAAGTCGGGAGCGAAAGAGGAAGGAGAACAACCCGGTTACCGAAAAGTAGGGACCTTTAGATAGAATAGCGCCAAGCCTATCACAAGGCCCGACGCTCTCCAAAAAGGGGAAAATACTCTGCGCGCAGCGCAGAGTAAAGCGGACACTCCACCAGGAGGTGGGCAACTGTAAGTGAAAGGTTACAATTGGGACATCGGGGCACCCGATCCCCGGCCATCAAATAGCCATGGGTCAGGTGGGTGTGGCCAATACGGAGGCAGTCCCGAGAGGAGAAGGGTGGGCCCCCGAGCAGTTCGAGCACCGCGGGGGCTTCGTGCACGGGGTAGGGTGCGCAGGCCCACCGCAGCGGACACATAGCTTACCCTCACGGCGGCACGCAGAACTAACATGGCCGAACCGGCTGCAGCCAAAGCAGCGAACCGGGTTAGGCACATACGGTCGCACCGAAAACTCACACGACCGGCGATCACCCACGCCCCAGAACACCTGGGCCAGAGGCACAAGGGAGTCAAAGGTCAGGAGCAGACGAGCGGACGGGGTAAGAGCACCATCCCGGCGCGACGAAAAGCGGAAGACCTTCGTTACCCCCTGGGGGTCAAGATCCTCCTGCAACTCGCCAATTGACATCAGACGGGAAGCGAAAATGGTGCCCTGACAGCTATTCAATTGCGGATGGGGAGTCACAGAAACTGTGCAACCCAAAACATTCTGCAACTGTAGAAGGGACTCAGTCACCCCCGAAGAACGGGACTTCAAAAGAAGAGACCCATCCCTCAGAGGGCGGATATCATAACGACAGGGAACCCCCACCGTCTTAAGACGCTGAAACACCCGTTCCGAGTTGCCCGGAAGGGAGCCAGCGGAAGGGCGGAGAACAAGGAACCTGTCCACCGGACAGAAATTGACAGCAGGGACAGGTCCATGTGTAACGGTAACCGAGAGTGGGCAAGAGAACGAGGGCCGCGAAGACCCCGCCCTACGGCCACCACGAGTCCGGCCACGAGAGCCAGACGCCGCAGAGGACGAGAGGGGGCCATACGACTTTAAGGTCAATCCAGCGGAGGCAGAGGCCGCTGAACGACCAGAAGTAGAAGTCTTATCCAAATCCAAGGGCGGGCCAGAGTCGTCAACAGGAGGGGATTGAAGTTTTGAAATTGAACCCATAAACAATAGCTTTACAAAAAAGACAGCCTCGGACCCAAGGCAATGCACCATCCGCCGGTGCATCCTTCAAGGCGCAGGCCCAACGTCCCGGGTAGCCCGCCCCCCAACCTGACTGTCGTTTTAAAAACAGCAGATTGTCTCTACGGAAATTTGTCCGTTAAGGGCCTAGCAAAGACCCAATCCAGACGCAGTAGCGGTCCGGGCACCCGTACCGTCCCCAGAGCACGGCTCAGCCACGGAGCGATGCCCCCCGGCGGGTGCACCCGATGACCCCAAAACTGCAAAATACAAACAGAGTGGGGGGGGGGGGGGAAATACTACAATTGACAGAGGCCCAAGACCGAGTCAAGACAAAAGAAATTCCGGGAGAGACGGAAAAAAAAAGGGGAGCAAAAAGAAAAGAAAAAAAAAACCGCAACTAGATAACTCTTCGCCCACACCCCGCGAGGAGTTGAGGAAACCCCAACAACCCACGAGGTGTACGAGCCCCCTCGGCCCGGCAAGCCGGAGTACCTAATCGAGGGGGATATATAATATATATATATATATATATATATATATATGCCACCTCAGTGGTGTAGTGGTTAGCATTGCTGACTACGAATCCATCGGCCCCGGGATCGAGACCCGGTGACGGCAGGCGGCGCGCAGCAAAACCCAGCTGTTCATCTTTCCACATAAAAAAATTAGATGGTAGATAAATGGGTACCCTGAGTAGCAGGGTTGGCAATTTAAAAACCCACCTGAGTGGGTTTTTTAAATGTTTTCTTTCTTCCAAGATATTTTTCATTGGACGTGTGTTAGAAGTGTACTTTAGGTTAGTACTCCTCTACATACCTACCTACTTTTGCCAATAATCATTGCAAGTTACGTATTTTTCTTAAAATGTATATTAAATATACTGTATACATTGAGAGGGTATTTAGAAGACTAGTGGAAAATAAAAAAGAATGATCAAACATGTTAAAAATTAAATGAATTATTTCATGGTGATTAAAAAATGTAGTTCAACAAGTTATATTTATGGCTTCTAACTGAGACCTAAGAGAAATTATATCAAATTTTAATACCAGCTATTAACTATTCATAATTCTTTAAAACCATAGTGAAGGAAATAACAGAATTACTAATCTATTATATATATTATTTATATTGAAAAATGCGTAAATAAACAAAAAACCCAAATTTGCCCCACCAAAAAAAAAAAAAAAAAAAAAAAAAAAAAAAAAAAAAAAAAAAATTCAGCCCTGCTGGGTAGCCTAGTGGTTAAGACGCTGGGCTGCTGGTGGGGCGTGGTTCGGATTTCACGTTAAACTGTAGGTCTAAGGTGAAAGGAAAAGCTTGACCTTCGTCAGAATGAGCAATTCGGGCGGAAGCAAACCAAAGAGGTGTGTGTGTGTGTGTGTGTGTGTGTGTGTGTGTGTGTGTGTGTGCGTGCCCGCTAACTCCAAAAGTTAACCACCATAAAATTTAGCGACGCTAACACGAAGCATTTCAACAGTTAGTGCTACTAACCTTAAGGATAATTTTGTCGCTAATTTTTTCTGAAACCACCCCAATTTGTATATGTTCTGCCTTCCGTAATTTACTTATATAGGTATATTAGCACATACCTCGATATAATTGGTTGCTAAGGTACAAAAATGTGACGTTATAGTCAACGAAAATTAAAACATTTTTATGGGGAGTCAAGTTCCTTTCGTATATATTAATAGGGAAAACAAACCAACGGAAGAATAAATTCTATTCAATTTATAACGTCTCTATTTAATTCAAATACACAAATTGAAATTAGTGTTGGCAATTGCTGTCAGCGAACCAAATTTTAGTACAAATGTTTTGAAAAATTAGCAATTAGCGATTAGCAATTGAGTTTCTACCCGTTTCGCTAACAATTTTGAAAATTAGCGGCGCTAATCCCAGCACTGTATACACTATACAGGGTGTTTCATAAATCGTATAGTGTATTTTTGAGACAAAAGTAAAGGAAAAAGCATAGAAACGACAGAAAAATGAAACTACTAAAGATTTTTTACACACACACACATCGTTTATTATGTGCGGGAAGGGCCCGGATTTCAGCTGCTGATATATCAAATCTTTCAAAGTCTTAGCCTAAATTTATAATCAGGATGACACAAGGTCTTTTTCACAACCCTACAGTTAAGAACCATTAACTTATCATATCTTAGGGTGAGGCTATAGGACAGATGACATAGTGGCAACTCAACATTTCTTCTTATCACTAAGATCAAGGACGCGAATGAATACTTAAGGATTAAAAATAGTTTCAAAGGTATGAATGAATGAGGGTTGAGTGAACATCTAATTTCATTCATTCATTATCAAAATCTCATTTCCCAATGAATTAGGGTAAGAAGGCAGAAACAGCCCATATGCAAGATACAGAAGGTCGTAATGTGAAGAAAAGGTAGGAACTAAAGCGTACAAATCCATTCACACAGGTATCCTTATCCTGGTGGACCAGCACCCGAGATATGGCTAAATTCCACACCTGTAGCACTTCATACACAGCAAGTAGCGGTGCTTTCAGACCTTGTCAGAAAATTAGAGAGCACCAGACTTAGTTCTAACAAACCACCTCCATTCCAACCTACTTGCAGCCACTTTTTGCGCACCACCACCATCAAGATCATGCTTACACAATCATTCACTATGTCTATTCAGATTCTTCTGTCTTCCTCTCCTCCTACTTTCACAAACATTCTTATGCACTCTTTTCACTGCTCTTTCAGCTTCCATTCTTTTAACAAGTCCAAACCACCTTAACATTTTCCTCAATTTTCAGTTCCAGACTTCTGAACACACATCTTTCAAAAACCACGATTTCCTGCTCTATCAATCTAATGCATGCCATACATACTTCTCAGATTATCCATCTGAAATGCCTTTGCTCTCGACTATTTCCTTTCATACCATGCCAATGTTTCACACACATACAAAAGTGTTGGTACAAACACCCTTTCATGTAAACATCTTGCGGCATCTTTATCCAGCCTCCACTTCCTCACAACCACTTTCAGAGTACCCACCACCTTTCTTCCTTGATTCACTCTACTATCTTCATATGCACTCGTACCTCTTTTGTCCAATAACACACTCCAGATATTTAAAAAGCCTACCATTTCTAGTGTTTCACCATCACATAACATTCTAAATTTCTCTTGCTCTCATTTTCAACCATCTTCTCTCACACACTGCCACAAAACTCTTAACCTCTTACATATTCAGGGCCGGCCCTAGCAAATGCGAGGCCCAATTCGAGATTTTTAAAGTGGGGCCCCATGGTTAAAGTTACCTACCCATAGTGGGTGCAATGATCGGTGCAATGATCGGTGCATGCTTACTGAAAGAAAAGAACAATGATTCAACAACAAATATAATTTATTTTGGATGTGATCACACGGAAACCTTTCTGGCTTTCATAGTGGCAAACTCAGCAATGAGGTCTGTATAGATTATAGACTTCATTGCCGAATTTGCCACTACGAAAGCGAGAAACTAACTATACAGTATAGTTACAGTTTCTCGCAATGTCGTTTTCAATGGAGAGGATCCCCAGATTACTGAGTCGATCCTGCAGCATCGTCGACCGTAAATACGTTTTTATTAATTTCAACCTTGAGAAACTTCTTTCCCCAGATGGAACAGTAACTGGAATAGTCAGTAGTATTCGCAATGCAGTCGTGAAATTCGGGAAATCCACAGAACGATTGTTCAAAGTGATGAAGCCCAATATCTTCAGTGGATCACTTTGTATATCTTCTGGAAGAAGTGGTTTCAAGGCTTCCATTTCCTCAGCAAGCATGAATCCATCAATGTCGCGGTCTTCTCCATCAGTCAGTTCAAGTTCGAGATCTTTGCTGTGCTTACGTAGGTCTGTCTTGGACATCTTTGTGAACATGTACATTAGGGTGGATCACTTTTCACTTTTTTTAAAAAATTATAGCTGGTCAAAGTTTTTCCCATGATTTGGTTCAGTGGAAGTACACTGACACCATTTTAACCAAAATCGATCAATATTTAGGGGTCGCGCATCGACCTTGAAAATTTCAATTTTGGAAATTTGGCCAAATTGACAATTTTTTACTGAATAAAGATAAATCATCAAATGACCATATTTTCTGAATCCTCCCAGTGAAAGAAATCCTCTCAGATACTTAGCAAGTTGATCGGACAAGTGGTTTAGAAGTTACACTCACCTAGAAATAACATTAAAATTTAAAATACCGTATTTGTCCCCCGTTATGGACGTAATCATAGGATCAGTAGCTGGCGCATCCTAAAATCCCAATTACACACACACGCTATGTCTACGACCAATATTTTTACTAATCACAGTTTGCTTTTTACAGATCAACTGAGTCAATTGATTCTTGTTTGATAAGTCTAGACTTTAGTACAATGGATAAACTGTTAACAACCAGGAGTGGGAAGACTCTGAAAGTTACTTATTCTGGAAGAGAGAAAGCAGCAACAGCAGCAGCAGCACCACCTTCTCTAAGCAGGGCTGTGGAGTCGGAGTCGGAGTCGTGGAGTCGGTCAATTTTGAGTGGAGTCGGAGTCGGAAGTGCATAGTTGGATGGAGTCAGAGTCGGAGTCGGTGCAAATCCTTCAATTATAACCATAGCAGCTAGGCCTAGGCCTGGCTCAATTTTATGAATAAAATATTTAACTTAATGTTTTAATATGTAATATATAAATAATATATAACATATAAATATATAAATATAAATAATATATAAATATAGTTGCTTATAATTAATAAGGATTATAATTAATTAATTAACATAATTAATAATAAGGAAATTTAAAAATTTTGTACTAGCAACCCTAAATCTTTTTCAGATTTTTTGATTTCAATTTGATAATTTTGATAAGCATCACTGAAAGATGATTTAATGGAAGCGATCCTTTTTTTAAGAACAAATTCAGTTTAGGTAAGTACATTTTGTTACGGATGTTTATAATAATACAAAAACATCTTATTAATTTGCTAAACCAATAATAATCTTATTTTTTTAAGTTTCAATCAGTTTGTATTTTGGGATTTATTGTAATTTTTGAATAAAGATTAAAAAAGCCATTAAGGCATAGTTACAGCCACTAAGTAACCTGATGAGTCATGTGGTGACGAAATGCCTTGTTTATGAATCTCCATTGGCCTAATAAAGCTAATCGTAATCAATTTGGCCTTAACATTCCATCGGAGTCGGAGTCGTAATTATACAAGTCAGATTTCTGGAGTCGGAGTCGGAATGTTAAAATTTTTGGAGTCGGAGTCGCAGTTGGAGTCGGCAAATTTTAGCACCGACTCCACAGCCCTGTCTCTAAGGTCAGCCACGGACGTCTTCTTAATTGGTCAGCCATCTTCCTCGATCGGTGGTGCCAAATTGCCAACCACCCATCAAGTTCTCCAGTACTTCTTCTATGCCAAGCAGGAAACTAGACAGGAAGGCCGCCGTAAAAGACACGGTGGCCAATGTTCTGGCATTTTGGAACATGGCACGTATAAAGACGATCACGAGGCGTAACTGCGAAAGAAAACTGGAATTACTGTGGGAAGAGTGGCGCTCGCTGCAGAAGAGCAAGATGAGAGACAGTGACGCGGGAAAAGGCAGGGAGAAGTTTTTAGAAAATCTGAACAAGCTCTGGGACATCGGAGCTCCCGATGCTATTGAAGAGATACAGAAAAGTCGACTGCTCTCAGACAACAACAAACAAGAAGATATTAAATTTTATGAGGATCAACGGGGCCTGCGCCAGGCAACAATGAGTGGGAATGATAAAGTGTTCGTTGTCAAGAGAAAACGGCAACTCTCAAGACGACAATCTCGTGATGAGCCAGGCACCTCAAAAACGAAATTAGGAACCGAAGCTGAGAGCGACGATGAATCTATAGAAAGCAGATCATCGAGCAACTCCGAATCACAGCTAGAACCACCATACCGACAGCCGAGAGAATCAACTGTATCAATCAGCCTTCCTCACCGCATCCTCAATGCACCGGCTGTTATTGAAGTGGCTGATCGCTTCCGGATGTCCAATAATCAGGTGTGTGTATATCAGTAATGATATTTCCTTGACAAAGATATAATAGACGTAACGACGGAAAATTTAGTAATTATTTTGTCACATAAAAACCATACGCATCCTTGTCAATTTCCTTTCAATTTCGCACATAGGTGGCAAGTGTCGTGGCGGCAGTCCTACGTTCGGCAGATCCGCCCGCAGACCTGGACAAATTCAGTATCTCGAAGGACACGTCTCGCCGTGGAAGAGTGGCACATCGTTGTGAAGTGTCGACAGCTGTGCAGAAATCCTTCGTATCTCCGAGGCATGCTGTCGTCCACTGGGACGGTAAAGTAATCAAGGTCAGTTTTGCCCTCACCGTGGACGACAGTGAATTAACATGTTCCAGTGACGACAGTGGACTGGCATGTATGACATACGTTTCAGGAGTCTCTTGGATCACTGGAGCACCGCCAGGCGATTCTCATCTCCGGAGCTCCCCAATGCACAGAAGGAAAGTTGCTGGCCGTTCCGACTGTTGCTGACGGCACCGGTCTGTCCCAGGCCCAGGCGACCTTTCGTGCTCTCAAAGACTGGGGATGCGAGAACAACGTGATTGGACTGTGCTTCGACACAACTTCCTCCAATACGGGGAGGGTGCAGGGTGCGGTGGTCCGGCTGGAGAACATGCTTGGTAAACCGCTCTTCCAGCTGGGCTGTCGCCATCACGTTATGGAGCTCATCGTGGGGGCAGTGGTCATCACCGCGTTTGGAAGAACCACAGCACCAACTGAACCTTTGTTCCAGTATCTGAGGAGAAGGTGAATTTCAAGTCTAAGGCGCATTTGTTTTCTCCAATGATTTTTTGCCTTCAGAGCAATTGAGATATCAGCGTCTTTCTACTAATGATGTTAATAGCAGTCGAAAAGGGAAACTTCAGTCGTTTTCATGCAATATTTTCATAACTCCCCTTTCAGGTGGGACAAGCTCGACCTCTCGACTTATCGCGAGCTGGAGATCGAGCATTTGGCGGAGTGACGTGGCTGATGGAGCTCCGAGATGAGGCAGTCAAGTTCCTCGGCACCGCTTCTGGTCTTGTCAGAGAAGACTACCGAGAAGTGGCGGAGATTACACTCCTGGTACTCGGGGCCCAGCCACGTCGTGGCACACACTTCATGCGCCCAGGAGCCTACCATCATGTGAGGTGGATGGCCAAGGTTGGTATTTTGAATTAGAAGTTAAATATTGTATTGCCTTCTGCAAACAGCCATTTGAAGTCCCTACCAGAAAAAAATAAGAAATAATTTACCATTAAACAAACTTATATGGAGTGGTATCGGTATTTATACATCACAGTGCGTATTCGTTTCAGATCATCTACTACACGAAGCTCCTGATGTTCAGCGGTCAGCTGGAGTTCGACGACGAGCTGGTACAGAAACTTCAGAGTGGTACTATTTACTGCACTCCTCTACGCACCTGCCTGGCTGGCGGCTCCTGTCGCAGCTGATGCCCCGCTGAATGACCTTGTGTTGTACCAGCGTCTTCTGCAGTACAGGGCTGTGGATCGCGAGATTGCAGAGGCTTCACTGGCAGTGATCAGGCGGCACTTGTGGTATCTGAGGCCTCAGACCGTCGTTTTCGCCCTCTGCAGTGACAAAGTGGAAGACACTGTGAAGCACGAGATAGCAAAGAAGCTGTGCCGCCTCGCTGTGCCCGAGGACTTCACGTATGACAACGTCTCGGTTGATGACACGACGCGCCTTCCGGACCTGATCGATGAGTCATCGTGGTTCGTGTTCACAGGCCTGCAGGTGCGCGCGTCTACGTGGCTCACTCTGCCGGTGAATAAGTGGGATCAAGATAAGAACTACTGTGATCTGAAGAATGTCATCTCGCATCTGAAAGTTACCAACGACGTGGCAGAGAGAGGGATAAAACTGATAGAAGATTACGCGAACACTGTCACAAAAGACGAGTCACAGCTGCAGGGTCCACTTCAGCTCGTGGAAAAGAGCCGGAAAGAACTCGGTGACTTCAAGTCGTCGTCACTTACCAAGATGACGTAGCGCAGAGGGAAAGGGAGTTAGCAGAGAGTACATGGCGCACGCCTTAAGATGACGTGTGTTCTAACCACGATTAATCAGTTTTTGAACCTAGTTAGGGGCACCGGAGTAAGCGCCTTTAGTGATATCGGTAAACCGTTTTAATACAAAATACATTTGATCTTTCCTTATTCGTTTTATCTTATCCTAAAAAGCAGACAATGGCAGACAGCATATGGAGGTACGGGGACAAATACGATATTTTAAATTTTAATGCTATCTCAAGGTGAGTATAACTTCTAAACCACTTGTCCTATCGACTTGGTAAGTATCTGAGAGGATTTCTTTCACTGAGAGGATTCAGAAAATATGGTCATTTGATGATTTATCTTTATTCAGTAAAAAATTGTCAATTTGGCCAAATTTCCAAAATTGAAATTTTCAAGGTCGATGCGCGACCCCTAAATACTGATCGATTTTGGTAAAAATGGTGTCAGTGTACTTCCACTGAACCAAATCATGGGAAAAACTTTGACCAGCTATAATTTTTTTAAAAAAGTGAAAAGTGATCCACCCTAATGTACATGAAGCCAAACTTTGAGTGATGTTCTCTGTTGTTCAAATCGTCGTTCCAGGGGGGATATGGCAATGTCTAAAATTGCGTTAAACACAGAAATTTTAAATTTTTCTTCAGCATCTTCAATTGGCTGGTCTTGACCTTCATAGGAAAACATCGTTATCTTTCGTCTGACCTGTGTTGTCTTCAATTCTGGCTCGATTTCAAGCTGCTCTGCAATCTCTTTGGCATCTGTTACAGCACTTTGAAATCCATTCTCCCGATATTCTTTCATCCACTTATATGTTCTTTAAACTCTCGATAGCACTTGCCAGATGCTTTGAATCACTCTGAAGATCTTTACTCACGTAGTTGACTTGAAAGAGGAGGTCATACCAGAATATGACAAAAACAATGAATTTAAAATTCTTCATCTCTTTGGAAAGTGATTCTGCTTCGCTTCTTCCTTGAGGATCGTTTGCTTTTTCAGCAATTTCGACAAGTTTATCATAGATCTCGACAGCTTGATATCGTACAGCTTTGATACTTTGCACACGGCATTCCCATCTTGTCTCGCTCAAGGGCTTCACTGAGAACTCTTTCACATACTTGCAGAAGACTGACCATCGATGGGTTGAGGCTGAGAAGAAGACATACAGGCGTTGAATAACCCCGAAAAATGAGATGGCTTGAACACATGTTTTGCCATGACCCCAAGTAGCAAATTGTAGTTGTGGCATGCGCATGGAGTGAAGAATGCTCTTGAATTCATTCCCAGAAGTCGCGCTTGAACGCCTGATGAGTGTCCCTTCATGTTCGCACCATTATCGTATCCTTGTCCACGAATATCACTCATTTTCAGTCCAAGTTCGTGAAGTTCTCTCATCAATACCTCTAGTAGGTTTTCTCCTGTGTCTCCTTCACCTCAATGAACTTGATGAAGTGTTCAAAAATTCCACTTTCAATACCTGATGATCCATCAAAGACAGATCGAAAAGTAAGGGACATCTGCTCCTTGTGACTAATGTCGGTGTGCAATCAAGGATCACAGAGAAATACTTTGCCATTTTAATTCTGTGTACAGTGGTTGCTCGAACTTTGTTGCCCATGAGCGAGATGAGTTCATTCTGGATTCGTTTTCCCAGGTAATGATCATGAATTTCGTTATTAACTCTTCTTCTAAGATGGTCTTGCATGACGGGATCAAATCTTGAGATAAGCTCAACCAGTCCAAGGAAGTTGCCATTATTCCGTCTGAAGATTGTATCTACTGATCCTCGGAATGCCATGTTGTGTTCAGCAAGGTACTGTACAATGGCGAGGAGGCGCTCAAACACATTTTTCCACCTAAGCTTCTCCGTATTGATTCGTTCCTGACTGAGTTGATCCACAGTGCAACTTTTGATCAAACGTTGTTCGAGTTCCATCCATTGGAGAGTCGCCTTCAGATAGCCCTGTGAGCTTTCGTGCTCAGACAGTCTGGAACTAGTATTCACCCACCACACCAAGGCATTGTTGGAGTTTCCAAATAACTTGCAACAGAAACAAAATATCCGATTCTTAGAGATTGAATAAATCAGCCAATTCCGTATACCAACTTCTCCATTTTCCATCCGTCTCTTGTAATGACTTTTTGAAAAGTTGCGGCCATTTTGTTATCTCTGGGGAAGTTATAGTCTTCCTCACACTGTGGTGGGCCTTTACTCACTAGTAAATCTCTGACTTTTGTGCTGACAGTTTCCGGCCACTGACCTGGATCTTTGAGTGCATCCAGAGGCTGATTTTGCAGAATTGGAGTCTGATCCATGGGTTCTTCTTCCCTCTGGATATCACTTTCATCTATCAAAGCTGGTGATGACGCATGTGACGGCGCAGGTACATCTAGTTCACTTTCATCTATCAAAGCTGATGATGATGCATGTGACAGGGGAGGTACATCTTGTTCAGTTTCAGCCTGTGGATCGCGTTTCTCTAGAAATTTTTCAAATGACCCATACATACGCTCAAGTTCTGGTGACCGCTGAGATATTTCCGAGCTGTATCTCGCAATCTCTTTGGAGGCATCACTGTCAGTCGATATCTGAAATATAACAAAATATATAATTAAAACAGAATACTATTGTATATGAATACTACTGTACATGAAGAGATATGAGAAGCCGTATTTAATTTACAACTCAAAACCAAAATATTTTTTTATACTGTACTCATATATTTGCGGGGCCCCTAATAGCACGGGGCCCAAAGCAGCCGCTTTGCTTGCTTTGCCCAAAGGCCAGCAGTGTACATATTCCCCCCACTAAGAGCAAATAGCAGAGCATCACCACATACAACAGATTTGACAGGACCCACTTATTCTCATCACACACCAGTTTCATTCCTCTTTCTAGCAGTCACACTTTCACCTCTCTCATGACTCCATCTATGAACAGATTGAACAGACATGGAGACATCACACATCCTTGATGCACACCAACATTTGTATCACCATTCCCTCAGTTCTTTACTCTCATAAATGTACTACTTCTATCATAGAAAGTCTGCATTCAAGAGTCTACTACCAATCCCATATACGGGGCTCCAATAAACCTTAGCCCCCCTCCGCATGGCCTAAACCATTAGAGGTACAGTAAGACTAAACATACCTTACAAAAGAGAATTTAATCCTGCATTTAATGAGAAACAATTAAAACTCGGTGTTCCCGCCATTGGCTTCCAAGACAGCCTGAATTCGCTTTGGGTAGCTTGCCAAAAGTGACCTGAATAGATCTTGATCGTTACGCAAATTTGCTAAAACAGTTTCAATGTGTTGCGTCATTGTATCCTTCGAAAATCTATTTGCTGCAGGTTCTTGAAACAAGAGACATTCAACCTTGTCCTTTATAACTGATCCAATGTGTTCACAGACGTTCAAGTCAGGAGAATTTCCTGGCCATTCTTCATTTCCAAAGAAATCGATCTCATGGTTCCGCAACAACTGTTGAGTGGCTAATGCCTTAAAGCAGGGGGCCTTATCGTGCAGAAGTGTGACCTGATCGACATCCATAACATTGTTTGGGTTTCTTAGAAAAGGAATGACATGCTGGGATAGAATAATATCACGAAAATACTGTCCATCCCAACTCTGACCATTTGGCTTCAGCACCCACATGAGCTTCTTTGCAGTGAACAAAACAAACACACCAACACAGTCTGGACTTTTTAATAATTCGCGATAATGTTCATTGTCATCGATTTCATCTGGTGGTGTGGCCCACACTCGATCATTTCGGTAGTTAGGCCGACGTGTTACGTAAACAAAAAATTCATCGGAGACAGCTAAATGCATGAAATCATCCACATCCCAATCTTCAAGATAATGGGCAAACCACATTCTGTCATCGATGTTAAGTTGAGTTTTTCTTGGCTTTGGAAGTTCATGCCAAGGCTTTAAACCTTGCCTATGACGGTACAGTCGAATGATCTCAACACTTCGATCTCTCTAGAAAGTTTAGCACAGCTGTTTTTCCGCTTACGCGTACCGCTTTCAATGATGTCCTTTGTTTCCTGAGAGAGTGGCAAATTTGGGCGCCCAGATTTGGTTGTATCAATTTCACATTCATCCAAAGTTTTATTCCAATTTCTTTTGACGAAGTTCTCACTTCTTCGCAACTTTTTGGCAACACATGAACTTGTTATAAAGGTGGCTCCAGCATCACGAGCTTCCCGAAATGTTATTGCTCGTATGCGATCTATCACACGTTGCCTCTCCAAATCACCAATTAATTTGAGAAGCCATTATATTATTACTTTATCAGCTAAGTAAACACTAAACTGCAAATGGGGGGCTAAAGGCTTTTTGGAACCCCTTACTATACTCAAGATCTGCCACAGTGCTTCTCTATTCACTCTATGAAGATCCATAAAACCCATGTATACTTTGCAATTCTTTTCACATGCTTTCTCAAACACTTGGTCCACACAGCCTCTTCTACTTTGGAAACCTACTTGCTCATCACTCACCAAGCATTCTGTAATACCACAAACTATCACTATCCTACCATACACCTTCCTTGATAGACTCCACAAACTTATACTGAGCTGTAATTCTTATATTCATTCCTTTCACCTTTCATTTTGTGCAATGAAACAATTATTGCTTTCTTCCAGTCTTCAGGCATACTCCCATTTATTCATGCCAAAATTGGCAATGGCAGCCACGGATATCAAACATATAATTAATTGAACCATGGGACCCGCTATGAGGTGGATCATTAATCAATGGCATTGTAAACTGAGGGGCCACTGTGTAGGCCAAAAGCTTGTGCGTCTAATAAATCTACTACTTATTGTGGCTTTCTTCCTTTAATAATAATTGAGAATATTCACCCAACAACTAGTGAAATTTGCTTCCTAAACTATTAACTAGTAACCTAGTTAGCCTACTAATTTTATAAACTTTGTAACAAGTAATATGCCAACTCTATTCACTACCTTATATTTAAATTTTAATTTCTTCTTCAATAGCTTTTAGTCTTTACCTATCTTGCCCTTTGTCTGATATTCTTGCAATTTTTCCACACTGTACAATAATTAAACTTGGAACAGCAACAAGTTTGTTGCAGTTCCAAGTTTAGTTATTTGCATGAAGACTGCACCTGTACCTATGGAATTTCATTAGAATCTGAGAGAAGAGCTTTCATATTTTGTGAGAGCATCTGTGCCCTGGAATAGATCAAGAATAGATATGGTACATAGACTTAGATATGGTACATAGACTTAGGCATATTAAGGTATTAAGGTACCTACCTGTAGGAATATGTCTTATAAAGCAAGCATTAGATGCCTTATTAACATATTGTCCTCCTGGACCACTGCCTCTGATGAATTTTTCTTCAAGATCTTTTTCCTTAATTGATGGGACTTTGGACTTGTCAATTGTCCATTTTCTTCTAACAACTGCAGGCTGAATCCATCTATAAGCTAGCTGCATTTTGTGTGTTGATAAAACTCCATTGCTTATCATGGTCATTTGAAAATTATAAAATATTTTCTGGCAAGGTGACATTACAATCAAATCTAGAGATATACAGTATGGTACCTTGTGAAAGTTCAAGTTGTACCTATTATTTTGTTTATCTATTTTTAGTTAGGGGAGATGATATTATTACAATTAAATGAGCTTGCTTGCTTTCTTTTCATAACACTAGCTTTTATATTCTATTTATATTCTATTAAATTAAACAATCTATCCCACTATAATTTACTTCAGCAATTCCCTATTAAGAGTAAGTTTATATTTATTAGAATTTTACTTTCACTGAAATAATAATGTTGTATATGATACGTTATTTATAATCAGCCTATTACCTGTTTGAATGTGTACTTCTTTTCCATTCAGAGGAATGAAGTCTAGAGCAGTGGTAGACAACCTTTTTTGAAACTGGGTCAATTTGATTTATTGGTAATTTGATAATGGGTCAGTGTTCAAAATTTAAATCAAAATACACTATTTTCAGGACATTTTAAAATAAAACACATTCTTCAAGTAATAATAATTTATATATACCAGTGGCGTGCAGTGAATTTTCATGTTGGTCATGCTATAGTGTAATAGAGTTTCATGTGGAATTTCATTCCACTCACATTAGTGAATTTCTGGCCTATATATACCTTTCATGTTTACAATACAATAGCGTTTAAAAATATAAACTAAATAAAAAATATTAACATACCATGAGCATTTATATGTAAATTCCATTCTACGTTCCTTTTTGACAAATTTGTTAATGACACTTTCATAAAAATCTTTTGAGCTTTGTAACCTGTGAAGCAAATTCTTCTCTATTGACATCAGAGCTAAACCTGACATTCGCATTTACCCAGTTGTAATTTAGGTAGATTTGGCGTAGGCCTACCATTTTTTACTATTGCTTTTTTTCTCTTCAAATTCTCTCTTCTAAAAACTATTGTTCAAAAGTTCTGCAACAATACATGCTTCACCAGCCATTATGGGTTATGCAATCACATTTATTATAACATTCTTGTCTGCACGATCGAAGCGCAACCTACCCACACGAAAGTATTTAGAAAACTGAAGTGAAAGCTGTACGATCTCAGCATGACTTTGACACTATTTTAGCGCATGCATATCTGCGTAAGGTTAGTAGAACTGCTGTTTTTGTTTTTCTATGACCGCAAGTCATACTATAACTTTTTAGCTTTTTTAGGGAAATTTTAGCTTTCAGGAAATTAGCAATGCAGACTTTTGTATATTTCTTACTTTGGCATTTTATTTTGCTATAAAAACATGAATGGCTTGGCTTAAGTGGTCATGCAGTACATGACTTGCATGCCTGGAATGCACGCCACTGATATATACTATCTACTACAATTGACCCGTGGGTCAGAGGTTGTTAACTACTGGTCTAGAGTTTGATTTTAAATAAAAATTCAGACTCCACCTCTCACAGTACATAAAGTAAGAGGTCATTTATAGCCGAGTAATTTGATAATTCCATAATTACTACCATAATAATTTATCATTACTCTTTTGTATTAATACAGTGAGTGCATGTACATATAGTCATAGGTGCACGAGACAGGAGGTCTAGGGGGCTGCAGCCCCCACAGATTCAAAAGTTTCCAAATATTTTTTGGACAAATGCCTCAAATTCAGGCAAAGTCCGAAAACAATGGCAGAAAATTGGAGTTTATTAAAATTAGACTTAGATGTACTAATTAAACCAAACCTAATAAATTATGTCATGTTAAGTTCACTATGTCAGCATTGGAAAATTCGGGTACCTTGGAAATTTTTGGGGCAAATTGCAAGCCACTCCCCTGAAAAAATTAAGCCCATATGCCTATGTGCATATAGTTATATACAGTATTTGTAAATCTAAAAGAGTTAATAAATAGGTTAAATTGAAAATCATCTTATTTACTTCCTCACTGAATTGGAGTGTTACCCTTTCAAAAACAAGGGTCTTTTTGCAAGGTATGAGGTGGTGGTGTGTGGATCCATGTGCACTAAAGGTGGTAAGCTTGCTATCCTTATAGTCAAGCTAGGCCTGTACAATGGCACCTCAGTGAGCCTCAACTTAATATTTGGCACCCAAACTGGGACACTGCAGTAAGGTGGGAGAGTGAATTAACTTCTAAGTATTCACATTAATAGATAATTATACAATCCATAAAGGAACAGGAAAAGAATAATTTTGTATATACAAGCTTGATATATATATTAATATTTCTTTACTTAAATTTTTTTGTTAATACTGGCTTATAATAGTGTTACAAGAACACTGATTTGCCAATGGGATGCAAGAGTGCTGATGTTGAGAGAAACCCTGCAACAGCAGTTTTGACACTATCACAAGAACAGATTAGGTCAGGTTTGAAGTCTAATAATGTACCCTTAACTATATCTTTAACCGAGTTCATAGCCTGTCAGCAATCTGTAACATCAACCAGTTCATTACCAGTGTGTGATCCTGTGGCTTCTGCTTTGACAATTAATAGCTACTGATGGTTTACCACAACCTGTACAATTTGCTTCAGACATATTAAGCATGGTTACCCAAAAGTTAGCAGAAAGGGTGATACTGTAGACTCGCAATAATTCACGAGTTAGGGACTGATAGAAGTTGTGAATTATCAAATCGTGAATTATAGTTTAATGTATTTAAATGGGAAAAATTAGTTTGGTTCCAGAGGCCAAAGAATACACCCAAAAATAATCAAAATACACTTTAATATCTAGAAATATGTACATCACTTAGCCTTGAAAAATGAGGTAATTTTCATTTGCTGGCTCGTGTGATGCTCTCAATCACTCCCAATGCCCTCTCCATGTCAGGATCCTTCTCCATGGTGAGTTTCTTTGCTTTGTTCATGTAGGATATGAACATCTGCAGGTCCACTATGGACCAGTCACTCTTCTGCCTCGTTGCCTGTTCATCCTCGGCTTTGCCTGCTTCTTCTTCCTCCTCTTGCCTCTTTGAATTTTCTGCCATCTGGAGCATGGAGCACTTCCTCAGCAATAAGATGCTCATTCATGGTGACAATGAGCTCTTCAACATCATCCTTCAAAGTCTCTTGGCCAGATGCGGAATTATAAATCTGAACTTGAGTGCAAATTATGAAATTATGGCACACATTATTGAAAAAAGGGACTTACTTAGGTCATCATGAATTAGAAAAATCTAATTATAAAATCACGAATTATCACAAGCCTACTGTACCACCAGGAAATACTTGGGGTATCAGTATTGCTGCATTCTGATATAAAATCAATAGCTACAGTACTGTTCATACTATGTCTACTCCCATGGCTTGGCCAAACAGTTACATGGTTAAACCTACTCTTGCTTCACCTATATGGTTTAATGCAGGAATGCATTGTTACCTTAGCTATCCTTGTAACAATCCCAAGCATGACTAGTTCTATTCACACTAGTGCTTTCTCAGATTTGCCTAAAGTGAGCTCCTTTGTTCCTATGAGCTATAATCCCTATAATCCTTATAATTCACAAAGTTAGTACAGTACCTATTTATGGACCAAAATAAAAGCCTGCAATAACAAATTAATCTGTTAACAGATGCATTCTTGTTGATACAGATTATAAAAAATAATTATAAACCTAAAGTTGTACTACCCTGTACATTTAATTATGAAAATGAAGAAGTAGGTAAGGTTATTGTCAAATTATCTAGAGAGATCTTCTTTGGATTTAAATTAACAAAGGTATTCAGTAATATTTCATGGTTAAGCAAAACCAATTGCTATCATGAACATAAATAGAAAAGTCAGAATGACTTGTAAGTCAGAATGACTTGTAAGTCAGAATGACTTGTAAGTCAGAATGACTTGTAAGTCAGAATGACTTGTAAGTCAGAATGACTTGTAAGTCAGAATGACTTGTAAGTCAGAATGACTTGTAAGTCAGAATGACTTGTAAGTCAGAATGACTTGTAAGTCAGAATGACTTGTAAGTCAGAATGACTTGTAAGTCAGAATGACTTGTAAGTCAGAATGACTTGTAAGTCAGAATGACTTGTAAGTCAGAATGACTTGTAAGTCAGAATGACTTGTAAGTCAGAATGACTTGTAAGTCAGAATGACTTGTAAGTCAGAATGACTTGTAAGTCAGAATGACTTGTAAGTCAGAATGACTTGTAAGTCAGAATGACTTGTAAGTCAGAATGACTTGTAAGTCAGAATGACTTGTAAGTCAGAATGACTTGTAAGTCAGAATGACTTGTAAGTCAGAATGACTTGTAAGTCAGAATGACTTGTAAGTCAGAATGACTTGTAAGTCAGAATGACTTGTAAGTCAGAATGACTTGTAAGTCAGAATGACTTGTAAGTCAGTGACTTTTAACCTGAAAAAATCTACAAAAATTCTATATTATCAAGAAAATTCCAAGAAAATCCACAGTAATGTGTAATTACTGCAGTAAAGGGGTCATTTGACTAAAAATTGCTTTATAGCATTAGGAACATGTACTTATTGTCATGCAGAAGGTCACTGTAGAGAGGAATGTTCTCATGTAGCAACCATACCTAATAACTCCAAATTTGCACCTAAATGTCCTATATGTACAGGTCCTCACCTAAGTGTGACAAGGACTGACCCTCATAATTAGGCTTACAGTATGGTACTCTAGTGCATTTAATAATAATAACAATGAAGTAGGTGCTAAAGGATTACTACAAGGGACAAGAGTATTCAGAGGAGGTGCGTGTTCTCGAGTTAATTGTGATTTGTGTAGGGGACCTAACAATATTAATAAATGTCCAGAAGAGACAAATGATCATTTAAACAGATAACCTGTGGTTAAAGACCATACTATGGAATCAAAATCTGGCAATCCAACTACTGAAGTTACAAATAATCCCCTACCTGGACACGATTCTTCAACTGTACTAAATAGGGTACTGACAATGAGAATACAGATAATATTATCTGAAATTGCTGAAGTACATTTATTGTAAACAGGATATGAGCCTTTAACTGTTGATTGTAATACTGAAGGTCAATGTAGGACTAGTTATTTAGCTATGATTGAGACTGGAGCTGGAATTAGCCTTATGGCTTCTAAAGTATCAAATAAATATTAAAAAATATAAAGTTACTACCTTTGAAAGTAAAAAGGATTTGAGGAATGGGGAAAAATAATAATAGTGTACCCATATCCCAAAGTGTAAAAGTAAGTTTAACATTTAATAATGGATTTAAAAGTAAATCAATAGACTTTGTGATTGTAGATGAATTCATAGATTTTCAATTAATCTTAGGTATATACCAATTTCTTACAAATGAAATTCATTATTACCAGATTTAAGTCTAAGGGAACTCATTTTCAGAGAGACTGATAACTTAATAGTTGTAGCCCATGATATTAGTACTGATATACTCTTTTGGTACCAATGTTTGGCAACAGAAACACTAGATATTCCAGCTAGACATTGTGTTTTAATACCAGTACTACAAGTTAAATTAACACTTTGCCTCATATGGGTCATGTCAGTTTTACAGAGTTAACAGTAAGCTAGTGATTTTGTTTGATGCATGTCCAATATGAGGTAGAGTGTTAAATGGGTTTAAACCAAAATGTTGTTCTGAAAAATTTAAGGGACATTCTACAACTGAAATAGAGATTACAGATGGATTACTAAATTTCACTGATAGTGAACAATTAATAGCAGTCTTAACTATTCACAGAAAAATCAAATGGTAACTTGTCATGAAGTTGGAATTGTATAAGTGTTTAATAATTCTGAAACTGAAAGAATATTTCTTAAAGAGCAGCTTCATAAAATTCCTGAATCTGATTCTGTGTCAACAGAATGGAATTATAAAAAACTATACAAGGTGTCTCAAAAGTCACTATCTATTTCGGTGACATTAGATGTTTTTTTTAAAAATGCTATGCTGGCATAAAGATATGTACTTCTGGTGAAAATTTGTGTATTTAAAAAAAGTTAATTGGTTTATTATCTTGACATGCTTGAACAATTCCTCAAACCTCAACTTCTTACAGATGGCATTCTTGACACAGTAGTTTTTCAGCAGGATAGAGCACCGTGCCATTATGCAATAATTGTACGTGATTATCTTGACAGACGCTTCCCCAGTCGCTGGATTGGTCATGGAGGAACACAACTATGGAAAACTGATGAGTGGGTAGTTGGGAGGTAACGAAAATGGTTCACTGAGTAGGTAGGTAGTTAATCTAACAATCATTAAATTCCTTTTATGTCAACTGGGTGGATGAAACCAATTGGTTGCTCACCAGAGTTATTCTCCACACTAGTATTTATATACTGTGTGGGAGGAGCGTGCTCGGTAGTGGAGATACATTACCGCTCAACCAACCGAGGAATAAACCAAGACAACGCTGGTACAAGAAGCCCCGCGAAGAGGAGAACAAAGGGGGAACGAAAACGACGAACGGGGCGAGAGGACGTACCAGCAAAGTGCGCTCTCGACAAACATAACCAGAGAAGGGAGAGACTCAAATAACAAAAAGTAAGTGACTAATTGAGTTTTTACACCAGTAAGTTATAAGCATTAAATTAAGCTGGGTCAGACAAGTTAGGCCTACATTGTGGCCTAAGACCCAGCATCAACTCATAGCTTAACAAAGGTGAAGGTAGATTGCCCTAACCTAATTCTTGTGAGGAATCCTACTGTGGACCTCAATTTATCTGCCCGCTCTGGACCATTTCCGGAATCTCTAGGCTGACCCCTCTAGGCTAGACTTGATCTACTCTATAGTTAGACTGGAGTTATAAGGGGTGGGTTAATTGTGGACCAATTCATACAGAGCATTTTTCGCATTGGTGGCCCGTGTGGGGAGAATTTACAAACCTTAAGCTTACTTAACAAAAATTGCAGAATTAGGCTAAATGGTCTAGCCTAAGCCTAACCTGAGCAAGCCTAATTAGGTCTACAACCTAGGGCCTAACTAGGAAACATTTACATTTAAGGAGTCTCATTCTCTTATAAGCTTAGACCTGACTGACATAAGTACTTGGGGGGGATTAAACCAAATTTAAACTTGACTGTTTTGTCTGTGCTCTCTCTTCTCTGGTAATTTCTTCTTGTCCTCTATTTCATTACGATCCCCAGTTAAACAATTTTGACTTAGACATGGACAGTGCAGAATTGAAAAAGTTAAAAAAGAAAAGGGGGGCAAAGTTGGGAGCTGTTACAAAGGCTGTGAACACTTTTAACAATATTACACAACCAGGTAAGAAAAATATAGAGTGTGTAATTATTAAATTAGAAATTAAAAAGAAGGAAATAATAGCCATTAATGAGAGTATTTCAGAGTTAGTTGAATCCGAAATGGCTGAAGAACAATTGATAGACCTTTACGCTGATGATGATGATCAGGTAAGCTCAATTGAACAGCAAATAAGGGAACTACGGTCTCGTTTGACTGACTTAACACCAAAAAAACCTAATTCTGATTTTAATCAAAGTAGGGCTAACCTTCAACAAAATTTAAGTGGCATGCTAAATCCTGAGTCACAAGAATTGAGGGCTCAGTTACCCATTTTGCAAATACCAACATTTGAAGGGGACACGGTACAATTCCCATCTTTCATTGACAAATTTGAGAATTTAATAGGTAATAAACCTTATATTTCAACTGTTGAAAAGTTTAGTTACTTAACTAGTTCCCTTAAAGGCCCAGCCTATAACCTGATAGCCTATTTACCAGCCGTAGGGGATTCATATGAAGTAGCTATTGATCTTTTAAAACGTAATTACGTTAATAAGATGTGATTATATATGAATTATCTCAACAAATTTTTGAATTTGCACCCATAAAAGATAACCATAGTGATATGGAAAATTTTTATACAAAATTAGAAGCTATTATAGGACAACTGGTTAGCAATGAGATAGATATTAAAACTTCATCTTGGCTTATACAAAGCATAGTACTTAGGTGCCTTCCTTCGAGGGTTAAAGATAATTTAATTCTAAAGACGGGAGAAAATTATCCTAATTTAACACAAATAAGACAACACTTCCCAATATCCTAACTAATTACAACTTGAGAGATTTTCCAACACATAAGACCCAGACTATGGATAAACCAAAGACTGTTCCCAGAGACCAACTAGCTACAGCCAAACAGACAAAACTTGATACTGTAGAATCAAATGTGACCAACTACAAAACACGAACACCTACATTACAGAACTTTAATGTAACTGCTGCCTCAACTTACACACCATATTGCAAATTTTGTGCAAGTAATGAACACAGTAGTACTGGGTGTGACAAATATTCAGATTTTAACCAAAGGGCTAAAAGATGTGAACAGTTGAACCTGTGTAAAAAGTGTACTGGCCAGGGACATTATAAGAAAGACTGTAAATCTAGGTTAAGATTCAAGTGTAAGTTTTGTAAAAGTTTACGACATGTCTCATCAATGTGTGATTCATCAAAGTGTCCAAATAATAGTACTCAAACTCAAAAGATACCTCCCCCAAACAAAGGTAATCAAGAAAATGCCACTTTCATGGGACATTCTGCTTGTTCAAACAATGTAACAAGAAACACTGAGATTCTTTTACCAACTATTACTTTGGACTTAGTGAATAGTGAGGGTAGTACCACTCCAGTGAGATGTCTTATAGACTGTTGTTCTCAACAAACATTTGTTTCAAAAAATGTAGTTAATAAATTGGGTTTGACACCAAACCCGAATGAACAAAACCTCAATATTGCGTCCTTTGTTAAGGATAACTCGGACAAAAATAGCTATAAGACAATTGACCTGGAACTACATTTAGAAAGTAAATTCAAGAAAATTGAAGCAGTTATTATTTCTAAAGTAGGACAAAACAAACTGGTTATACCCAAACTAGAACAAACCATAAATCATTTGAAAAAACACTACAAAATAGCTGATAGACATATCACTAACAACACAATAGCTAACATTGAAATGCTAATAGGGGCAGATTATATTAATCTTATTCATAAGGGCATAGTAGAGATAGGTAATGGTATAGCTATTCAGACTCCATCAGGGATAGCCCCTTTGGGTGACCTATCAGAATACAACCTAGACCTAAACCAAAACAGTGCATGACCAACAAATACTATGTGCCTCAACTCAGTCCTACATAACACCTGTAAGAATAGCAACACTTTGAATAATATTATCTCAACTGAGAACATTAATTCATCATTATCAAATGAAACTTTGGATGAGGCAATTCAAACTTTATGGTTGCTAGAATCTGTGGGTATACATGACACACATCAAACTTCAGAAGATCAGTTAATGGTAGAAAGATTTGAAGACACCATTCAGTGTAAAGACAATAGTTATTTTATTGAGTTACCTTGGAAAATAAATTGTCCAACTTTAAGAGATAATCTCAAAGTAGCTAAAGGACATTTATATAAAGTAATGAAAAAACTCAAACAAGAAAATAATGTAAAAATATATAATGATGTCTTCAAAGAACAGCTACAGAAAGGCTTCATCGAAGAAGTAACAGATAACCCTTTTAAAAAAGATGGTTGTCATTATTTAACCCACAGGGGGGTTTATCGACAAGATGCCCCAACAACAAAACTCAGAGTAGTATATAATTGTAGCCTCAAAGACAGTGATAAACACAGTTTGAATGATTGCTTGATTGAGGGTCCTAATCTCATTTCTGACCTTGTGAAGATCTTACTGAGGTTCAGGTTAGACAAATATGCTGTACAAAGTGACATTTCGAAGGCATTTTTGAGAATAAATCTTAAAAATGAATATGATAAGAACCAACTTAGGTTCTTATGGTTCAAGGATCCATTTGATTTGAATAAAGGGTTCATAACCTATAGATTTAATGTTGTGTTGTTTGGAGCCAATTGCTCACCTAGCCTATTAGCATTGACAATTAAACATCATTTAAACCAGTTTAATAACTCTCTAACATTGAACTTCCTTAAGGAACATTTTTACGTAGACAATCTAATAGGCTCAACGACAACAAAATCTGAATTATCTGAAGTCTATGAACACTCTCAAAACATTATGCAACAAGGTAACTTTGAACTTAGAGAGTGGATTTCAAATAATGAGGATTTAAACAAAAAGATTTTAAAAGATAATAATGGTCTTACTGAGCCATCAGACAGAGTTAAAACTTTAGGTATGAACTGGTATTTGGATGCAACTTCTAACAGTCATGATTCAATCTGTACTAAAGGTTTTAAACTTGATGAGGAAGCAAATACTAAAAGACAAATATTATCAGAGGCTTCCAAAATTTTTGATCCTATGGGTCTATTCCTGCCTTCAACAATAAAATCAAAGATTCTCCTCCAAGAAATTTGGAGGACAAATGTTGGGTGGGATGATCCAATAACAAATGAAAATAAAAAATCTTGGAAGAAGTTAGCTACTGATTTAACAAAAGTGCAGAACATTAAAATTCAAAGGTGCTGTGGGTTTAGGGATAAGCCCCAGAGGCTTCATGTGTTTGCTGATGCAAGCACACAAGCTTATGGGTGCTGTGCGTATCTTGTAAGCCCTACAGAAAGTCATCTAATTTATGCAAAAGGGAAAGTTGCACCTCTCAAACCTACCCGAACCATACCTCAATTGGAACTATTGGCTGCTACATTAGCCATTAAAACCATTTCATTGCTTAAGGATGCTTACTATGATGTGTTCATAACTAATATCTACGTCTGGCTTGACAGTCAGATTTGTCTTGCATGGATACGGAATGATAGCATTAATAGTAAGAATATCTTTGTAAGAAATAGGCTAAAAAAATAGCTGACGCTAATGAAAGCCTACAAGTAAACTTTCACTATGTTCCAACTAAACAGAATCCAGCAGACTTTCTGACCAGAGGTTTATCCTACAAGTTGTTGAAGTCAAACAAAACTTGGTTTATGGGACCTAAGTGGCTCTGTGATACAGACCAATGGCCTGTGGAACAAGTTAACTTGACATTAAATTTAATCTTTTCAAATGAAAAGGTTGAACCAATCACTAATTATGAAAAGTATTCTGATTTCAACAAACTTGTTAGGGTGACAGCCTACTGTTTGAGGTTTGCTCACAACTGTTTAGCTACAATTAACAAACAGCTAAATAAAAATAATCATAATTATACAGAGGTTGCTACCCAATACTGGATAGGCCAAGCCCAACAAAAAGAGTACAATAAAGAGTTAGAATTCTTAACTAATGGGAAACAAACAAAAGAACCTGTACCATCAGTAGTTGTGGATCTAAACTTGTTCAGGAATGAGGAAGGCCTTCTAAGGTGTAAAGGGAGATTAGACAAATCAAAACTGTCATACAAAAGCAAAAATCCAATCCTTTTACCTAGATTTAGCTATTTGACAACATTAATAATCAGGAAAACACACAATGATGTATATCATATGGGGGTACCACAGACACTAACTACATTAAGAAAAACTTATTGGATACCCAAGGGAAGGATCACTGTTAAAACAGTCCTGAGTGAGTGTGTTACATGTAGGCGTATTCATGCTAGGCCCTATAGGAAACCAAATCCTCCTGCTTTGCCAGAGGAGAGTTACTCTCAACAGACCCTTTGAGACTGTAGGCATTGACTATACAGGAGCATTGACTGTAGGGGTGGGTGACACTGAACAAAAAATGTACATTGTACTGTTTACATGTGCAGCCTCACGAGCTGTTTATTTGGATGTTGTGGAGGACCTAACAGCAGAATCTTTTGTTGCTGTCTTTAAGAGATTCTGTGCACGACATTCAGTACCCAAGACAGTTTGGACTGACAATGCTACATATTTCAAAGCTGGTGAACAAGTCATCCACGACTTGTTAAGCAATGAAATCTCACAATTATATATACAAAATACAAACATAAAGTGGAAGTATATTCCGGTTGCCTCTCCTTGGTATGGTTCTATCTGGGAGAGGAATATACAGACAGTAAAGAATTGCTTGAAGAAAGCAATTGGCAAAAAACAGATACACTTATTTGGGTTACTCACTCTCCTGGCTGAGATTGAGAACATCATTAACAATAGACCACTCACTTATGTGAGTGACAACATTAATGACCCAGAACCATTAACTCCAAATCATTTGATTCGGGGAGAACAAGTTAGTCTCCTGCCGGACTACAATATAGACTCTTCAGAAGACCCAAACTGGACTCAACGACATGATGAGCTCCAGACTAAGTTACAACATTTAACTAGAGTTAAAGCTCATTTCATTAAACAGTGGAAAACTGAGTACTTGATGGGTCTAAGGGAGAGACATAAACAAATGACTAAGAAGGATTGGTCTGACACAATTAAGGTAGGGGACCTTGTTCTCATACATGACAGTACTCCAAGACAATACTGGCCTCTGGCTAGAGTTTCAGAACTCAGACCAGGGGCAGACGGGGTAACAAGAGTGGTCAAATTAAGGACTTCAACGGGTGACACAACAAGAGACATTTCTCTTTTGTACCCTTTAGAGTCTGGACCCAAAACAATGGACTTTGGAGAACCTTCTCCACTGACAGTAACAACTGGAGACACTGAACTTCCAGTAACTATTCCTTTGACAGTAGGAGTGGTGACGCATCCTACTACAACATTGACAGACACAAGACCTCAGCGACAAACAGCATTAAAAGCGCGACTATTTTTACAACAAAAAATAGATGCTGGGGAATTGTAATTTTATCTTCTAACTTTCATTTTTCTTTTCTTATGGTAAAGACCATAGACAGTTTCATCCAATGGATGTATATTTTATCTTCTAATTAAATGCTACACCTTCTCCATGAGAAGGTGAGGATAGGCACTGTTAATCAGATTAACAGGCATTTACAGTTAAATAGTTAGCTAGTCTACACTCAGACAAAAATTGGTGACAATGACACCAAAATTTTTATCTCCCGGGGCCCCCAGTATATGGAAAACTGATGAGTGGGTAGTTGGGAGGTAACGAAAATGGTTCACTGAGTAGGTAGGTAGTTAATCTAACAATCATTAAATTCCTTTTATGTCAACTGGGTGGATGAAACCAATTGGTTGCTCACCAGAGTTATTCTCCACACTAGTATTTATATACTGTGTGGGAGGAGCGTGCTCGGTAGTGGAGATACATTACCGCTCAACCAACCGAGGAATAAACCAAGACAACGCTGGTACGAGAAGCCCCGCGAAGAGGAGAACAAAGGGGGAACGAAAACGACGAACGGGGCGAGAGGACGTACCAGCAAAGTGCGCTCTCGACAAACATAACCGGAGAAGGGAGAGACTCAAATAACAAAAAGTAAGTGACTAATTGAGTTTTTACACCAGTAAGTTATAAGCATTAAATTAAGCTGGGTCAGACAAGTTAGGCCTACATTGTGGCCTAAGACCCAGCATCAACTCATAGCTTAACAAAGGTGAAGGTAGATTGCCCTAACCTAATTCTTGTGAGGAATCCTACTGTGGACCTCAATTTATCTGCCCGCTCTGGACCATTTCCGGAATCTCTAGGCTGACCCCTCTAGGCTAGACTTGATCTACTCTATAGTTAGACTGGAGATATAAGGGGTGGGTTAATTGTGGACCAATTCATACAGAGCATTTTTCGCAACAACCATGGGCAGCACGTTCACCCAATTTAACACCATTAGATTTTTTCGCCTGGGGTTTCATTAAGTCTAAGGTGTACACTGGTAGAAGAATTAGTGATGTAGCCGAACTTCAAAATCGTAGGTTATTACCGATGCAGTTCAGAAAATAACACCTCAAATGCTGGCATTTACTTTGAAATAAATATATTTTTCATGTCTTAAACCAGTTTTTCATAATTCCCATTATTTTTCAAAATAGATAGTGACTTTTGAGACACCCTGTATAGGGTTATGTTTTATTGCCTTCACCCTCATCCATTGGAAATTTCCAGCAAATATTGGTGGAGAGATGACAAAAACCCTACATCTTTTCGTTAAAAAGTTGTGTTTGAGGAGTCTTCAAAAAACCTTGTTAAAAGTAGTAGTTTTATTTGGTTAATGTTTAATTTATATGCCTTCAGTATTTAGTGTTGCCTAATGGTAAAAAAGGAAATTACCATACTTTATTATTTCATTGGGCCTTGCTTCTGGTTGTAGGGCCTATCCTTTTGAATTATTAGTTTTATAGGAACTTATAGGAAGATTAATCATGTCTCCCTTGCCTAAAGCTTTGTTTGTATCTAAGCAGCTCGAGATGAGCTAATACAAATTTCTTTGTCTTAAAAATTCACTGACTTTACAGTCTGCAGATGACTAATTTTTGTGTTTTCATTATTTCTTCTCTCGAAGTAATATTCATGCATCAGTGATGGAAATTTTTTTATACAAAATAATGTTTTTCTTGTTGTTATGTGGACCCAATACCTACATAAATTGGGTTCTATTGTATGGCAATTATTTCCATTCCCAATAGGCTATGTTGCCAATCCTGAGGCAATTTTGTAGTTATTTAATTCAATTAATAATTTGCATTTAATTAAGAAATAAAGGTACCACATATGATACCATATTGTAGGCATGTATAATTTTTCCATAGAATATACAAATAGTATCCATAAGGAATTTCAGCTAGATAATACCCATTTAAAAGAAAATCAGAAAACACACTTGGTTGAATTACTATTACATGGTAGTAAAGTATTAAGTACTGGTGATGATTATGTTGGAGTAACTACTATAATAAAACATTGCACAGAGGTTTTGGACCCTGATCCAGTTTATAATGCCAGTATGCAGGTTTCATGGACCTTTAGCAGAAAAAATAAAAACTATAAAGAAATGGCTGAAGCTGGAATAATCCATTGGAGTAACTCACCCTATTCCACCCCAATAGTGCCTATTTAAAAAAAAGATAGTACACTGTGTCTTTGTATAAATCAGTGTGGATTAAACAAGGTAACTAAAGGAGATAGTTTTCCCTTGCCTAATTTAATAGATGCTATATATAATTTACATGGTAATATATATTTTTCTATTATTGATTTAGTATGTGGTAGAAATGGGTGTATTAAATATTGAAGAGACTACTTTTTCAGCACCCTTCTCACATAGCAATTTTTAAGACTGCTATATATTTGGTGTTTTGGAATGGACCAGCTACATTACAATGGGGAATGAGCTTAGCATTAGCAGGTTTACCCTGGAATAAAGTGATTGTTTACTTTGATGACATCCTCATCATGGGAAAAACATTTGAAGAATATCAGGAGAACTTGGGTAAAGTTTTAGCAGCATTGGAAAAACATGGCTTTAAACTTAAGCCCAAAAAGACCAAACTGTGCCAAAAAGGAAGTTCAATTTCTGGGACATTTAATTTCACAAAAAGGGATTACCCCATTAAGTACTAATTTGGAAGGAATATTAAAGTCCCCAGTACCTACCACAGTACAGAAAGCAAGACAATTCTTAGGTATGATAAATTTTTATCAAAGACACCTATACCAAATTGTTCTGAAGTAGCAAAGCCTCTTTCTGAGCTAACTTGGAAACAAACAGTAACCTGGACTTCCTATTGTCAGGAAGCTTTTGATATAAAAAAAAAAAAAAGCAATTGCTAATCCAGTTAATCTGGATTATCCAAATAGAGAATATTTGGAAAATTACATGTGGATGCTTCTGAGCTTGGAGCTGGAGCTTGTCTATCACAACAGCAAAATGGAACTAATAATTTAATAAACCAATTGCTTTTCAAAAGATCAGTGACAATATTTTACTACAGAAAAAGAACTTCCTGCTATTAAACAGGCTGTAAAAGCAGAGTTAACCAGAATAACCAGAGTTATTCTCCACACTAGTATTTATATACTATTATTATGGTAATTATATACAATATCCCCCTCACCTCAGTTTCTGATAAAAATATTGCAATGCGTAGAAAATAATAAATAAAATCTTTCCTTTAAGTAAAAAAAATTTCAGTCGATCATATTTATGAAGATATTATTTAATTAATGATATCCATTTGACATGACATTTTTCTGATTGGGCTATTTTTTCGCTACTCTGCGACTTGATTAGTTGGTTGGTTTCTGTTCTGGCTATTTTTTTTTTCTAATTGGATTCAGTTTGGGTAATACCTCAGTTTGGTCATGTTTGTGATAGAATTATGATGTGCTGTTCATGTGGTTTCAACTTTGAGAACTTGATTCGTCATGTGCCCTAGATGAAGACTAAAAAAGTGCATAACTTAACATGTTATTACATTATCATTTGTATAATTTAGGTCTCGGGGGTATGGGGGTGGAGCCCCCATAAAGATCACGCATCACAAATTGATCGGTATAGGGTTCACTTTGTGATGTGTGATCTTTATGGGGGCTCTGCCCCCATACCACCAAGACCTAAATTATACAAATGATAATGTAATAACATGTTAAGTTATGCACTTTTTTAGTCAAAAATACATTTTTCTAGTATACATTTTTCTAGGTTAGGTTAGGTAATGTTACATTAGGTTAGGTTGGTTTCTGAAAATAAAGTAATTACATGCTATAAATAAAGGTTTTACATTGATTGTGAAGTCAATTTCATAAAACTGAGGTGAGGGGGGGGATGTATACAATTACCATTATAGGTTTGTCTATGGTGCATTCAACCACTTTGGGTCATTTACACCTGCAAAGAAAGAAATTCTATCTACAAAGGGAAGTAAAAAGTTAAACCATCTTCAGATCACAGGAAAATGATGATGAGGCCCTGTTAGTATTACCAACTAGTGAAGCATGAAGTCATAATAAGGGATAGTACTGGTACTTTATGAAAAACTAGCTGAACATAAGAGGCTGATTGTTAGATTAGATGGAGGAATATAACTTGACTGACTTTAAGAAATCTAAAATGAGCTTAGAAGGCACAGGCAAGATAAGACAGTAGAGAGGGTGAAATCAAGCTGTTCTGCAGTGCAAAATGAATGAATATCAGATTGAGGTGAAGAAAAAACTGGGCAATCAATAAAAATATGTTCTAATGTGAGACTCAGCCTTGTGAGAGTCATATTACACTGGAGACAGGTAGAAATGGGACACGCACTAAAATAATGCCCATGTGTCAGGAGACACCCCCCTAGTCTGAGCCAACCTAGGACAGTCTGGTCCCTTCTGCCAGCACTGTATGCATGTTCCCAATCCTGAAGAAGGGGTTTAACATCGCTGAGAAAACTATTACTATAATTCCATTGGCAGTGCCACCTACTGTGCACACAAGAGTATGTCAAATTTTGAACCTCCTGCAGGGAGTCAAAGACTGACCGCCTCTCCTGAGTGCACAGCAGACTTGGCTGTCAACTCCACCACCTCAATGCCCAGGATTTACATTCCAACATGTCCAGGGACCCAAAAAAGAACAAAACTAGGGTAATATTCAGGAAAGGACCCAGTCACATCCAGTTACAACAATAACATATCCTGAATCCTCATTAAAAATTACGGTAAATCTCTAGGAGCACTCCATTTTTCAATATTAAACATACACTCATAAAACATATAGGTACCATTTGAAAGCTCACATTTTTCTGAGTCTAAAAATGTAGTAATTCAAAAGTATCAATAACAAATAAAAAGTAACTAGGTTTAAATATAAACCCTATACCGATCAATTTGTGATGCATGATCTTTACGGGTGCTCCACCCCTGTACCCCCCCGAGACCTAAATTATATAAATTATAATGTAATAACATATTCATGTTAGGTTAGGTTAGCGTAACAATTACCAAAAATACCATCTTACAACACAGACTGAAGATTTATAACTTAGCCAACCTTTATAATGTAGTTAATGATGTCACGCGTCAAACAATTAATTAAATTGTTACTTTTTATTTGCTATTGATACTTTTGGATTACTACATTTTTAGACTCAGAAAAATGTGAGCTTTCAAATGGTATATATTTTATGAGTGTATGTTTAATATTGAAAAATGGAGTGCTCCTAGAGATTAACCCAAAATTACCCATGAAAACTATCATCTCATATTGTGCAGATTGATTTAATATTAATTTCATAATAAGGCTGCCATTTTTATTTGGGTAAGCCTTTTAAGTTTATTTTGGCTTGCATGCTACCTCTTTCTCTCCACACATAGAGCCAACTCAGAAAGATTGCACTATTTCCTTAACCCTTTAATGACGGATGGTACCTTAAGGTCCACCAGAAATAACAATATAAATTGTACTACAATGCCTCGTTTCTATAAATGTTTCTACATGTTTATATAGATATCATTTAATTGTCGAGAAAGGATCCCAAAATGTGTGTCATTTCAGTGACTAGTTACTAAAATATTTAGTTCTGAATAACAATAAAACCTATACATTCTGGTAACAAGAGTGACTGCATATGCTGCAGACTTGTCCTTAAAGGGTTAAGGCGATTGCTGATTTGTACCCTCCAAAATAAAGTATGTAAATGAGTAATAGGTTAGGTTAGGGTTAATATTCGTTTTTTGACCCAGTCACACCCAGCTATAACAGCAATATATATTGAATAACCAATCCAAACTAAATAAGAAAATATATATATTATCTTGTTCAAATTTGTATAAAATGTACTTTTTTAAAAAAAATATTTTCTACTTTCTAATATGTATGTATATAAATTTCAGTGAGTTTGTTTATTTTGGCTACCTTTTTTGGAGATTTTTCTTGGCTTTTTTGGCTACTTGGTTTTTTTTGGCTACTTTTTCTTGCTTTTGCCTACTTCTTTCTGTTTTTTGTTAGTATGGTGATTTTTGTTCTACTGTTATGACGTGTCAATCTTGTGAACTTGATTTTGAAGACCTAATCCGCCTTGTTGGCCTCGATGAAGATAAAAGTTTAGATGTTTTTTCCAATCACAGCATAATTCCGACCGGTGATTTGCCCTAAATGTAATACTACCTGTATTTTAAGACAAGACTCGAAAGTGTTTAGGTGCCGTAAAAAAAAAATCCAAAAAATAAGCGTGTGTGTGGATTTACTGTTCCTATCTTTAAGGGCACATGGCTGGAACATTGCAACTTCTACCGGAAATAATTCGCACGATACTTGTTCCTGGCAGAACATCCTGACAATTCTACAGTTCTGCATCATTTCCTTACTGCAATTGCAGAACTATATCCTCCAAAATAAGGTGACTGGTTAGGTTAAGTTAGGTTAAGCACGAATGCAAACTTTTCTGGTCAATTTTGAGGTGTTTTGCAGGAATCTGCCATCCGTTTCCTGTGCAAATGCGTAGTTTTCGAGATGACGATATCTCAAAAACTACGCATTTGCACAGGAAACAGATGGCAGATTCGTGCAGAGCACCTCCAAATTGACCAGAAACATTTGCTCTCATTATAAAAAGAGACTGGGTCAAAAAATGAATAATTACCAAGGTGAGATTAGGTAAGGTTAGATTAGGTAAGGTCAGGTTAGGTTTTATAATAATAAATACCACAATACATTTTTCTGGTTGTATTTGATGTGCTTTATTCAAATCTAACCATTTCTTGAAGCAAATGAACACAACTTATGAAAACTTGATTGTTTCAGAACTTCATTTTGATTCATTTGCACAAAAAATGAAGGTCAGATTTGAACAAAGCACATCAAATACTACCAGAAAAATGTATTGTGTTGAAACTAAGCCAGGTCCTTTGCTGAATAATTACCTAAACTGTAATGTGGAATAGATCTTAACAGAACAATTAGTCAGGTTCACTATGTATTTTTGTTCAAATTTTATGGAGATTAGCAAACCAGTACATTTTTGAGAAGCTTATGGCATCAGGAATAGGTTATTATATATTTTATCACACTCAGTCATTTTACACACCAAAATACATTTTTCTAGTAGTATTTGATGTGATTTGTTCAAATATGACCTCCATTTCTGTCGGAAATGAGATCCAACAAATTTATAGTACTTTGAAGTTTGGCTCATTTTCAAGGGAAATGGAAGTCAAAATCTAAGCAAAACACATCAAATATTACTAGAAAAATGTATTTTGGTATTAATTAACCTAACCTAACCTAACTGTGGCTAAACGAGCCTAATCGTGGCTGAACGAGCCTAACCGTGGCTAAACGAGCCTAACCGTGGCTAAACGAGCCTAACCGTGGCTAAACGAGCCTAACCGTGGCTAAACGAGCCTAACCCTGGCTAAACGAGCCTAACCCTGGCTAAACGAGCCTAACCCTGGCTAAACGAGCCTAACCCTGGCTAAACGAGCCTAACCCTGGCTAAACGAGCCTAACCCTGGCTAAACGAGCCTAACCCTGGCTAAACGAGCCTAACCCTGGCTAAACGAGCCTAACCCTGGCTAAACGAGCCTAACCCTGGCTAAACGAGCCTAACCCTGGCTAAACGAGCCTAACCCTGGCTAAACGAGCCTAACCCTGGCTAAACGAGCCTAACCCTGGCTAAACGAGCCTAACCCTGGCTAAACGAGCCTAACCCTGGCTAAACGAGCCTAACCCTGGCTAAACGAGCCTAACCCTGGCTAAACGAGCCTAACCCTGGCTAAACGAGCCTAACCCTGGCTAAACGAGCCTAACCCTGGCTAAACGAGCCTAACCCTGGCTAAATGAGCCTAACCCTGGCTAAACGAGCCTAACCCTGGCTAAACGAGCCTAACCCTGGCTAAACGAGCCTAACCCTGGCTAAACGAGCCTAACTCTGGCTAAACGAGCCTAGAGTATTACCTTATTATGGATTAGGTGGTGGATACAGACGAGAGCTCGTTTAGCCAGGGTTAGGCTCATTTAGCCAGGGTTAGGCTCATTTAGCCAGGGTTAGGCTCGTTTAGCCAGGGTTAGGCTCGTTTAGCCAGGGTTAGGCTCGTTTAGCCAGGGTTAGGCTCGTTTAGCCAGGGTTAGGCTCGTTTAGCCAGGGTTAGGCTCATTTAGCCACAGTTAGGTTAATTAATACCAAAATACATTTTCCTAATAATATTTGATGTGTTTTGCTTAGATTTTAACTTCCATTTCCCTTGAAAATGAGCCAAACTTCAAAGTACTATAACTTTGTTGGATCTCATTTCCGACGGAAATGGAGGTCATATTTGAACAAATCACATCAAATACTACTAGAAAAATGTATTTTGGTGTGTAAAATGACTGAGTGGGATAAAATACATAATTACCCAGGAGTATGAAAAGTAATGTTTACATTTGCACAGATACCTGCTTGGCAGCCATTTTGGTAAATTTATAGTATTACACCCGTCTCCCTTTGGAGGTGAAATTTATGTTTTTTCTATGGTTTTTGATGTGCTTTTAAAAATCTGACCTTCAAAACCGTCGGAAATGACTCGTTTTTGAGATAACCCCCCTCCCCCCAGCCGGCAATCGAAAACGAGTCATTTCCGACGGTTTTGAAGGTCAGATTCGTTTAAAACACATCAAAAACCATAGGAAAAACATAAATTTCACCTTCAAAATTGACCTGACCTGACCTATCCTAAATCACTTATAGTCTTGTAGGCAGCCCAGGAATCACTATAAATCACAGAGCCAGGCCTAATGTACTTCTGAATGAGTGGAATGAGTGTTCCATTGATTGATTGATTGATTGTTTGAGGTTTTATATGGAGGAGCTCAGCCAATAAGGCTATTTACATCCTCCAAGACCAAAACACCTTGTTCCAGGAGAACTTCCACTGTTCCTACATCAAGTGCTGGGTCTATTATTATTGGGATGAGACAGCAATAGAGAAAGCACACCATTACCTTTTTCAGTTCTGGGGCCAATTCCAGAACACTCAGAAAGGGATGAATATGCGGCCTGTTAGTACTACTAAACATGAACTGATAAAAATGGAACCAAGTACTAAGTCAACAGTAACAGCCAGATGGAGTAACTAGGAGGTAACAGATTAATAAACCTGTGGGAATGAAAATCGGTATACAATGCAAGATTTAAAACTCTCTCAACCGCCCAGATGCCACTACAAACTTGAATACTTGGTCCATAGTGAAGTGTATCAATGGGGGAGAAAAACTATCCCCACCTAATAGGACTGATAAAGTAAAGTTCCTGACACCATATTGCAAAAGAGAGAATCTTAATTTTTCCTTTGCCTAGTATAACATGGACAAAAAAGAAAGAAATGGGACAGTGTCTCTGGTAAATTACAACTAACACATAATGGGGAGAAAGCTAGTCCAATCCGGTGTAAGTAAGCCTGAAGGCCTACATGGCCTGAACGGAATCTAAATATTATAGAAGCTTTATAGTGGGAAGAAGGTACAGGCCAATTTCTTGTGCCCCAGGAAGGCTTAAACATTCCATAGAGAGTTGAGTGCCGTAATCTCTCCCATTGGGTTTTGTAATCATTTTGCACTGCCATTTTAGCTACTGCAAAACCCTCGCCTGGATGGAAATATAGCGAAGTTATAGCAGGGAGGGAATGAGCAGCCCTGGCCAGCGTATCAACCATCTCATTACCTGTAATTCCAACATGGCTCAGAACCCACTGGAAGGAAACCAGAATACCTGAAACAGAGAGGGTCTTCAGTAAAGAATGGATAGAAGTTGTTAAAGCCAGATATGTAGTGAGTGTGGGTGAGTTGATCAGGTGAAGAGAGGTCTGGGAGTCTGTAATTATTAGGACATTACAAGCATTACTTCTGGATACTAAAAAACACAATGCCTGTTGGATGGCAAATAACTCTGCTGCCTGTATACTATGATTGGGGGATAGTTTCCAGGAAAAACACCTTTATGATTTGAAATGAAAACAGCTGATGAACAAGATGGTCCAGGCATATCTATCTTAGATCTCAGTTAAATATACAAGTAATCTGGATACTTCTCTTCCAAGTATGCTGTGAAACACTGCACAATCACTTCTTTGGGGACAGGAGGTTCATATAAAAATGGGAGAGAGAGACAGGTTGGTACCAAATGCAATCTCCAAGGTGGGAAAGAAGGGAACACTGGAACTGTAAAAAATTTAAAATGTAATTGATACTTATTAAGAAGTCCAGTTGCTCTAAAGGAATGGCGGCTTATTTGCCACAGTCCAGTCCACTGCAAGGATCAAAGGATAATCCACCTCAAATGACTGACGTAAGGGGTGGGAAAATGGGGAAGCCAGAATACTGAAGTACTTCCTCAGTGTAGAGAGATCTCTATCATATTGAAGGGCATGGAGACCAGTCTCACCCTGCAGGGCAATAATAGGAGTTGATGGGCGGGCACCCAAAATAAGGCGCATTCCAGAATTATGCAATATTTCCAGTTTCTTCTTCAAGGTGAAAGAGGCTGAATCATAAACATCATCAGCATACTTTATTTTACCCAAGATAAATGATCGGTAAAAAGTGAGAAGCGTAGATCGATCTGCACCCCATCGATGAGAGGCAACAGATTTTAACGAGTTTAGACGTTTCATACAAGATGTTACCAGGTAGTTAATATGACAAGACCAAGTCAGTCTGGGGCTGTCAAGGACTACTCCCAAAAACTGGTAGGATGTGACCATAGCTACTGGGGTGTTACTAATTTGGATAATAGGATTCACTGAAACCTTTTGATGTGTAAAGAACATAATTTTTGATTTTTCTTGATTCAGGGAAAGACCCCAGGTTCTGCACCAAGATGAGAACTTATCTGTTGCTTTTTGCAACATCTGTTGGGCTTCTAAAGGGGTGTTAGCTGCCACATAGAAAGCTGTATCATCAGCAAACTCTGATGATTGAACTGGATCAATACTTGGCATATCGGAGATATATGCTGTGAATAACAATGGACTAAGAACTGAACCCTGGGGTACACCCTTTTTAAAGGGGAATGGTATTGAGTAGACATCATTAATTAGCACCCGAAATGTGCGGTTAGACAAGAAGTTGTGCAACCATCTTAGTAAACGACCATGAATCCCCAAATCGCCTAACTTATAAAGTAGGCCAGTATGGGAGATGGTATCAAAAGCTCGACTGAGGTCAAAAAATATAACAAGAACATATTTTTTCCGTCGGAGAGCTTGGCGTATGAAAGTTTCCAACCTCAGAAGTTGATCCACTGTGCTTCTCTTCTTACGGAAACCACACTGCGAATCTCGAAAAAATGTGACACGTTTCAAAATCCATAGCAATCGCTGATGGACCATCCTCTCTAGTACTTTACCCAAGCAGGATAATAAGCATATGGGACGATATGAAGATGGACTTGAAGGGTTTTTCTGTGGTTTGAGGAATCATGATTGCCTGTTTCCATGATGAAGGATAGACCCCTGTGCTCAGGCTATCATTGAATGCTGATAATAGAAATGGCAAGTACTCCAATGGAAGATGACTAAGAAAATATTTATGTATATTATCCAGTCCCATTGCACCACCTCTTGTATGTTCACATTGCCTTAAGGAGGATTGTAATTCCTGCAATGTGAAGTCCAGATTATAATCTTCATTGTAATCAAGAAATAAGGAAGACTGCATGTCCCTGCAAAATTCCTCATCTTCAATAACTGCTACAGTCCCAAAAAATGAATGGAAGAAGGCCCCCAAAACTTCTGCTTTGTCACGTACATCACTTACTATGGAACCATTTACAACAATAGGGTAAGTGAAGTGTGAATCTGTACCCTTAATGATTTTCCGAATTTGAGTCCAAACCTCAGTGGAAGGTGTAGTAAAACTGAGGTTTGAACAAAACCGACTCCATGAAATTCGCTTTGCCTGACGAATAGTACGACGAGCTATAGCAGTTGCCTTATTTAAGAGGATCTTATTATATTGAGTTGGGTGATGAGAATAAAAACGCCGAGCCCGACGGCGGGTGGCCACTGCCACACTGCAATCCTGTCCACCAGCATTTGTGGTATTTTGGAACAAAATTTCCTGTTGTCTTCTTCAGTGTAGAGGTACTTGTTTCCACTAATAAGGCTGTAAAGTGCTGTATTTTCTCATCTAAAGTCCTTCTATAGCAGCAGGGGCATCCGGAAGTGCTCTAGACCAAATTCTCCAATCTATGTCACGTAGTTTCCAAGTCGGACGTCGTTTATGAGGAGTGGATACTGGTGAAATTTGCAGAGCAGTGAGGACAGGAAAGTGGTCACTACCCAGGCTTCCACCAATGGCCACTGCACAGTTAGGAGCAAACCTACCTCTACATAATGAGAGATCCAACGTTGAATAACTTCCATTATTAATGTTAAATCTTGTTGGGAGATCTACTGGAGTCAATAACACAAAATCCGAAAGAGAATAAAATTAAATAAATTTAAGGCCGTTGGTGTTGGAGAACCTGACATACCTGTATCCCAAGCCCTGTGTCTACCATTAAAATCACCACAAATAAAAGCTTGTTGACCGAGTTGACCAGCATAGTGTTCAATTTCTATAGTGGTTAATGAAAGGTGTGGGTTGTAAACTGTGAGTATATCTAAAGTACCACTGTTCACTTTTAAAGATAAAGCAAGGACCTCAAGAACTCCTGCTGGAAAGGGATGGAGAGGTAATGGTTGAAAGCACAAATCTGAACGAATCAGAAATAGCAAACCCCCACCCCCTCGGCCAACCCTATCTGCTCTGATCTGAGTATAATTAATAAAAGTAGGCTGGAGCCTTGGTTAACCAGGTCTCACAAACTGCCACTAAATGGGGTTTTTTGGTATAAAAAAAGTTTAAATTCTGACAAGTTAGATTGGAGACTGCGGGCATTCCACTGAGCCAACAAGAGGTTAGAAACCTTTGAATATGAAATGTTAAGTGGGTTTGCGAATTTGGACATGACGTTTCTGTTTGGGCATAGGCTTAGGTTTCAGTTTATCAAGGAATTTCGTCAGCTGGTCAGTTTTGAGGTCAGTGTGAAAAGCGTCATTAAATAAAGAAACAAAATTGGATAATGTACTCAAAGTCTTCTTGGAGAGACTACCACCACTCTGAAGGGTGAAGCTGAATAAACTTAAACATAGAACTTTAATGATGTCTGATGACAGAGCCATAGGTCCAAAAGGGGTAGAGGGTTCAGGGACCACAGCCCTACCATCCACCCCCACCCCAGAAGGCCCCTGGGACATTGCCTTAGTCGAGCCAGGTCTTCCCCTCACAACTCCACTCCAAGAATTCTGAAGGGGGGGAGAGGGATCCACCACATCCAAGCCTTGAGTCTCCTCTCTTGACATAATAGGTTTTGGTAGAACAGGAAAGTCATTACTTTTAAATGTTCTTTCTGAAACTACAGTAGGGTCCTGATTTCGGAGAACAGATCTAGCTTCACTATAAGAGAGATTAGATGTAAGTTTGAGCCTCTCTATTTCCTGCGCTGTTCTAAAATAGGAACAGCCACTGAAGCTAGCTGTATGGGGACCTGAACAATTGGCACAAATTTTAGTAGTCTTTGGACAAGAGGAGACAACATGATTTCCAGAACAATAAACACATCTCACTGTTTTTGACCTACAGGACTTAGCCATATGACCAAATACCTGGCACTGAAAACATTGAATTGGATGTGGAATAAACTGACGAACTCTATATGGATATATGCTATATAGATCTTTACCGGAAGAACTTGTGCATTGAAAGAAACTTTAATCTGTTGAATTGGAATATATGTTGAACCTGTTCTTTTTGTCAGTCTACTGACAGTTGCAACTGGATAATCATTATGAATTAACTCATCCTTAATAGCTAGTAGATCTTCCTCCAAATCTATAGGTCCTATAACACCATGCACAATATGAGTATCGTTAACTAAAGAACAATCCACCTCCCATGGGCCCAACTTCCAGGGAGTTCCCAAAAACTGGGAGGGAAGGGCAGAGGTAGTTTTTATTTGCACCGTGCCAGAGCGTCTCTGGAAAATTGGTGCCTGCATACCCAACCCATGGAAAGGCGAATCCCTTAGTCCTATGCTAAAGGCCAAAGGTCTTGACGCAAAAGAGATATCTTGTTTCTTGGGAGTAATTTTATATAAAAAGGATGCCCTCACTGGGTCTGAGAGCTCCGAATCTACAGGGGCCAGAGGCGCAGGAGGAGGAGGCCGGCTAGGCCCAACATTATCCAGTCCCTGGAGACCAGATTGGGGAGAAACGTCTCCTCCAACCACACCAGCTTCACAAGGCCCATCCACCTCTCTACTCCGAACCTTTGGTGGGGGCGAACGCAAAGAAGGAGAATGAGCCCGAATAACTGATGGAGCAAGAGAGACATCCTCCTCTGAATCAGATTCATGCAACCTCTTACCTCGCAACCTCTCGAGGTCCGAACTGGCAGCCATATCGTAACCAGGCGAATCCCCAGTACTCAGGCTAGGCAAAAGCCCGAGCTGAGCCGAGGACCCCTAACACAATGGACCTATCCTATTCAGAGACTAGGAGGTTACAATTAAAAAGTGATAAAGTCTAAATCGTAATTAACAATCGATAGAAGTTTTAAGTACGAATCTCAGTATATGAGCCTAGGCCTAATTGGCCAAGCCTTAGCCAGGCAAAGCCTGGCCCTTTGTTGTGACACTTAGAGTCTGCACTTAATGTAAGAAAAGTGGATTATTAAGTTTGATGGTTACACTATCAGGGTATAAATGTATAACCAGGCTGAAACTAACTTGTTTCAGTAATCTAATTTAAACTCTTTGATTTCAAGCAATTCTAGGTACGTCCTATAACTACGAAGGTTAACCGAAAAGTCTCCGTGTTCCATTCCGGTACGAAAGTAATTCAAATTCGAAATGGATGGAGTGCAGTGATTGGGCAGACATGTAACGAACACACAAACGAACAAACAAACAAACGTACGAACACACAAACGAACGTACGAACACACACTAGATACACACCAAAAAAATGTTTATATCTCGAAAACGAAGCATTTGCGACGGAAACGCTATAGAAGGAAAGTGTCTTAGAATTAAAAAATCTACTTAATGAACATATAATAATTGCTGGACGTTAGACGGGTGTAATACTATAATAATACCGCCATTTTGGCCGCAGTTGCAACAGTGTTTATAAATCCTGATGCTTCAATAATTTTGCAGTATTTTTGCAGTAGTGTTGCAATATTTAATTTTATACTGTAAAAATTTATGTTAACACAACTAGTACACAATTATCTTGGTATTGGTTAATATAGTGGTGGCTCTCTTTCTTATCAGTGCCTGAGTCATCATGAGTGAAGACCCGGGAACCAGCAAGTCGAGTTCGGTCAAGTCGTCTATGGACGGTAGACTGGAAGCAGTGCATTCTTTGTCAGGAGTCCACTGCCAGCAAAGGAATATTTGTTCAATATCCCAGAACAGAATCATACCAGAAACTACTCGATGTAGTGGAAGAAAGAGCCAGCTTACAGGATAGAAAATATGTTGACATCCAAAGACGCCTCAAAGACTTTACCAAAGAAATATTGATTGAAAGGAAACCCATGTGGCATCGCAGTTGTTATTCTGATGCCACAAATCAAATATCCATACAGCGAGCGAGAGACCGCTTGCAGCATGCCATGTCTACAGGAACCTATGCTGTGAAAAAACGTGGGCATAAAAGAACAAGCTCTGAAATGGAGCAATCAGCAACCCCAGGCACCTCAGCACCTTTCACTAGATTTGCGACAGAACCGTTGACAAGGGATCACTGATTCTTATGTCAAGAAGATGATGACCAGCGTCTCTTCACCGTACGAACTGAAAACGCGGGGAAGGCACTTAGACGAGCTGTGGATATTTCCCAAGATCCAGTACTGATGACAAGACTAAGCAACGCCCTCTCACCAAGTGATGCCCATGCGATAGATGTAAGATACCACAAACAATGCTGGACACGATATGTGTTCCATGTCCTAAGGGATGATGCCAGCAACCGGGCCAAGTCTACAAAGACAGACCTACCAATGCAAGTACCATGCTTGATTGAGCTGATCAATCTTATTGAATATCAAACCCAAAATAAGGCTCATCTACCCATGGATGCCATCGAAAAAACCTACATATCTATGCTTGGTGGTAGTGATGAGGCACAGAAGCACACTCCGACACTGACATGACAGTGGCTAAAGGACAAAATTCTTGCAGTTACCAAGTGTGAAGTCAGTGAGGCAGAAAGACAGAAGGAAACCATCTGTTCTTTACTGTTCTGAAGCCTGCGAATAAGATATGGTCTACACTTCCTTGATGCAAGATGCCACAAGTGAAATGGACAAGACAATGATGATATACAAGACAGCTAAGCTAATACGCAACAGCATTGCCAATTTCGCTGAGGAGAAGGAAACACACACAATTACAGTATCCAGCACAAGAGAGGATGTCCCAACCGAGCTGTACAGCCTTATACGGTGGATTTTGGTGGGATCTGAGGAGGAGCTGCAAAAGGAGATGAGGAGCAGGACAGTTGACAGGTCAGCATTGACCATAAGTCAGAATATCATGTATGCTTTCAAGGCCAGGAGACAAGTGCACCACGTGCCCAAGAAAGCCACTGACACATTTCGGACACCACACACACGAGAAAACCCACAGGTTGTAGGGTTGACACTCACTGTACATCGTAACACCAGGAACAAGGCGCTGATGGACCTCCTCCATGTACAGAACTACTGCGTATCACACAGCCGTGCCTTGCTCCTAGAAACAGCAATTGCCAATGCTGTTGTGGAAAACACAAAACAATTTGATGGATTGTATGTACCACCTTTCCTCAAGAAAGGTACATTTGTCTTCTTCGCTGTTGATAATACAGATTTTGCAGAGGACACTGTAGAATGTAGATGGCAAAGGCACCACACATGGCACAATCACCGCAGTGTATCGGAAGGCAGATGCGCCTGGAGAATCAATCGCACCCAATTTGGAAGTTAGTGAGGCAAAAAATCTGTCGGTTGTCCCTTATCACGTACCCATCGAGCCTTGCAGTAAACTAAAACCTGGGCCAGTCAAGAGAGCAAAGGAATTCAAGGCGTGTTCCACAGGTGTTGCTGAATCCTATGAACTAACCAATCTTGGTTGGATGATTGCATCTGCTTTGTCTAGATGCAGGCTACAAATCACTTGTGTCATCTAGTCAGTCACTGACTCAAGTCGGTGCCTTGCCTCTACTTCCAGACGTCGCACATGAGTGGTCTACCATGCTGACTGTGATGTTGCAAGCGTCTCAGTTGAAGAGCTTGGCAGTTGGTGAAAACCACCCAACTGTCATAACCTTTGACATGGCTCTGTACGAGAAGGCAGTACAGTTGCTAGATGCAAGACCTAATTTGAAAAGAGAAGTTGTTCCGAGACTTGGGGAGCTGCATGCTGTGATGGCTGCACTGAGGGCACTCGGAACCTCAAAAGAAAATTCTGGCATAGATGATGCATGGATTAAGGCAGATGTATATGGGCCTGCTACAACGAGACAGATCCTCAAGTGCGGCCACTACAAGAGAGCACTCCGTGCACACATTCACACTTAAATGGCTCTGTATGAACTTGCTCTAGAACAGTTCTTCACAGAAATGCCACAACTAAAAGAAATCTGCTCGAAACCAGCAAATGAATTGCAGGAAGCCTGCACAAACACAGCTTCTGGGACAAGTGATGGAGCAGAATGCATCAGAATTGCTAACACTCACCTGCTTCAAGTCTTGACCAACGAAGATGTCATTCAACAGCTGAAGAAGTGGGAAGCTCAGAAATCATCGAAAAAACCTACATATCTATGCTTGGTGGTAGTGATGAGGCACAGAAGCACACTCCGACACTGACATGACAGTGGCTAAAGGACAAAATTCTTGCAGAGTTACCAAGTGTGAAGTCAGTGAGGCAGAAAGACAGAAGAAAACCCTTGATTACAACAAAAACTTACCTCAGTTAGTCATCACATCAGCATCAGGTCACACCAGAAGCAACAGAAACATGCACTTTGAAGACAACAATCACGAGGAGGCTGACACATTGATGATCTGCCTGGCAGCGGAGGCATCACAGCGGTGTCCTGATGCACAGCTAGTATTCTTCACTCCTGATACTGACATCTTGGTTCTGGCTGTGGCACACTATGACAAGCTCTGCAAAAAGACATCTATTTTGTTGGTATCAGGTACAGTCGAAATAGAGCCAATCTGGAGAGCTTTGGGCAAAGAAAAGGCGCAAGCTTTACCTGTATTCCACGCATTCACTGGAGCAGACAATGTTGGAAAATTCTCAGGAATAGGCAAAACAAAATGGTTTCAGCAGTATATGAAAGCTGACATGCACTTAGTCAGAGCACTGATGAAACTACCAGAGAAAGGTGACATAACACAGGAGGTGAAAGACGTATTGGCTAAATTTGTGTGCTCAAGCTACTGTCCCAAGGGTATTCACATTGCAAGTATCCCTGATCTAAGATGGTATCTGTTTTGTAAACACCTAGCTGAAAGCAACAACTTACCTCCTACACTCGGTGCACTTGAGGAACACATCCAGCGTGTGCGGTTACAAAGCCGAGTATGGTGCCAACTTGCCAAGCCAATGTTATGTAACAACAGCCTTTTGACCCCCTGAAATTTGGTTACTATCAGGACAAAAGTGGCCAAATACTGCCAGTCACCACAAAGGTTCCTCCTGCCCCACAAGCCATCATCGAGTTGGTCAGATGCCACTGCAAAACCAACTGTTCTACACAGAGATGTTCATGCAGAAGGCATAACTTGCCTTGCACAGACCTATGCTTGTGTGGCAGAGAATGCGAAAACAATGCAGACTGTAATGTTGAATATGACACAGAGTGATGATGATGTGTAATGATGTGTCAAACTGAGAGAGAAAATACGTCTATACGTATGCTGTTGTCACTACCAACAATTTGAGTGTGCATTTTTTCATGAAAATACAAACATAATTTCACAAACTTCTTCTTTTCTTGATTTTTGGTGTTCATAATCACTAATTTGACATAAGCTTTGGATTCCTTGGGCCTGGAAACATAGGATTAGCATTTAGAATGAAGTTTCTATGTCAATTACAAGCTGAGATATTCGGAAATTCTTATTTTATGGCGGCCATTTTGAAAATCCAAAATCCCTAATTTTGTTCAAAACATTTTGTACTCCAATGCAATGTTCCCTCTAAGGTGTGCGTGTGTGCGCGCGCACACGCGTTGTGAAACCCGCGCACACAGCAAAATAAAATGCGCACAGGCTCAAGCGTATCATGAGTCACGACAGTAAATGAAGTACCGTATTTTACGCCTCATAAGACACTACTTTTTTCCTGAAAAACGTCTCCAAAAATCACTTCAGGGCTCATATGTTGTTGTTTTGTTTAATGTTCTTTTAATAAAGTTATGGGAATATATTTTTTGTCAGGCTGATAAATCTTCGAAATATTTTTTTCCTAAATATTCTTTGCTAAATATATGGTGCGTCTTACCACTTGTGCGTCTTATGAGGCGTAAAATACGATAATTTCAAAAATATACCGTCACACAAGGTCTGACCATTTGCATCAACATACTCTATCGTCGCTCTTTTAAGTATTAACCCCTTCCACCCGACTTCGCCGACGTCCGCGCAATTACGCAATACGGATTTTTTTTACTCTATGTATTTGCATTTTTTTTCTTTTATACATTAACGCATTGAATATAAACCTTCTCTTTCTTATTTTTGCATAAAAACGAATAGTAATTATCTCAATTCATAAAAAATAAAATTATTTTTTATTTTATTCCTATTTTGTGAATGGATAAAATCATGTATTAAGCTTGATAGTCTATTTTAAATTGCTAAATGCTAAAAATTGTTTTGAGAAATGATAACTAAAATAGTCATTTTCAATTAGTTATTTTTATTTTATTTCTTTATTTTCTTGAATTTTATTTTACTATTTTTATTTTATTCATATTTTTAGAATGGATAAAATGTTTTCTTTTTTAAGAATATATAATATTGTCAACAGTTTTTTAATATCCATTTAATAGTACTTAATGATCAAGCTATCACCTTATGGAAATAATATTTATTAAGTATTTAATATTTATATATATTTCATTTTGAAGATAATACGTAGCGCTCAGAAAAGTTTGCACAATTTTTCACTATGAATCTAAATGTATGCACAACGAAAATTTCTTGCGCACACGGACTAAAAAAAATTAGAGGGAACATTGCTCCAATGCATACAGCGCATTTGTGGTGGAACTACATGATGTATAATTTGAGGAAATTATATGTTGCATATTGTGAAAAATGCTCTGTATGAATTGGTCCCCAATTAACCCACCCCTAATATCTCCAGTCTCACTGTAGAGTAGGTTAAGCCTAGCCTAGAGAGGTCAGCCAAAGCGGGCGGAGTAAATCGAGGTCCACAGAGGATTTCTTACCAAATTAGGTTAGGGTAATTTACCTTAGCCTTTGTTAAGCTACGAGTTGATGTTAGGTCTTAGACCACAATGTAGGCCTAATTTAACGACTTAGTATCCTAGTTTACTGTTTATATGTTATCACTAAACTGGGGTTTAGAAGTACAATTGTTCACTTACTGAGTGTTATTAAATAAGTCCTGATTTCTTCTTGGAGTCTTTCTTCTAGTTGCTTAATTTTTGAAGTGGGGATCTTTTACTGTTTTCAAGCCCCTTCGTTCGCCATGCCGTTCTTAATGCAGGTACGGTACTTTGTTTCCCGGCTTTTACCACCAGCGTCCTTTTTGATTGTTGGTTGATCAGTAGTGTATGTCTACTACTGAGCACACTCTATCACACAGTATATAAATATGGCTTGCACTTTTCTCCTGCCAAGTTTTCCTGTCGTTTTTAGTAAGTGGCCAGTTTCTTCTCAACTCGTTCAACCTCTTGTCTTGTTGACTAGCCAGATTCCTTTTGTCTCCTCTCATAAATTTATAGGTATTATAGTTGACAGAACCTTGACTTGGAATCCCCATGTTGCTTCCCTTGTGGAGCGTTGTGAGGGTGCCTTTAATATCATGCGGTATCTGTCCAATAGAACATGGGGCTCTAAACGGAAGACTCTATTACAGCTTTACAAATCTCTCATCCGGTCCAAATTAGATTATGCTTCATTCCTCTATGATACAGCATCCCCATCACTACTTGTAAAATTAGACAGAATTCAGTATAGGGCTATTCACCTGGCTATTGGAGCCCTCAAATGCACCAGATTTGACACCTTAAATGAAGAGGCCTTTCTCCTTCCTCCAAGCCTCCGTCGTCGTCAGCAGCTGGGTATCAACTATGGTGCCAGAGTGTTGTCATATGACCAGCATCCCATCCGGCCTTACTTTGTAGATTTCCATATTTATCAGTTTTACAGGTTACGACCCGACCCACTTCCCTTCTTTGGTCAGTTTCAAGATGGATTGACTAAAATGAGCCTTTCTTTAGAGGATATTGCTAGAGGTTCCCTACCACTAATTACAAGTTGGGTTCCAGTAGATATCATTTATGACCTTAGATTGTCTTCTGCTTTAAAATATACAACTTGTGCTAATAACTTTCAGTGTGAGTTTCTTTCATTAGAAGCATCATATCTAGATTTAGGTTACAAGGTGTTTCTGTAAATTCTACACATCGTAAGTTTCTCATCTGTTGTGATTCTCTCTCAGTTCTACATGCTATGAAGTCAGGGAGTACTTCAGTGGAAAGTTAACGACAAAAGCTCTATGTTTTTTTCGTTAGAGAGTTATGTATGTGTAGGTCTTCAAAGGACCTCTTTATTTAATTGTTTTCGGGGTTTGGACTACCTATATGGTAAAGAAAGAAATTGCCTTACCTTATTATTTCGTTGGGCCTCGCTTCTGTTTCGATGTAGGGCCGTGGTACCATGGAGTTACACAATGATTTCACTCGATGTAATTAATATAGGCAGTCACTATTTAAACACCTGAAGGAATAGGCCTATCCTTTTTATAGTTATTAAGTTTTATATTATAAGGAATTCACTCAGAACTTTAGAGAAGACGAAGCACATCTTCACTGTTTAAAGCATTTGCTGTAACTTAAACAGCTCCGAGCCGAGCCGATATAATATAATCTTCGTATTTTTATTATAAATTACTGATTTGGCAAAGGTCGTTGACTCCTTCTCTCTTGTAATTTACATGAGATAGCAATGGGAAATTTTGATCACGCGAAATAATAAATGTTTCTCGTGGTTATGTAGGCCCGACGCCTACATACTGGTTCTAGGTATGTATGGCAATCATTTCATTCCCATTAGGCTATGTCGCCAATCCCGAGGCAATTTTGTATAGATATTTAATTCAATTAATTAATAATTTATATTTAATTATGAAATAAAAGTACCACATACGATACCATGTTGTAAGCGTGTATAGTTTTTCCATAAAAATCAACTTAACATCTAATGAACACACATTTTATTGAATTTTGAATTAAATTGAATAATTAATATTTTTAATAAGAACCACTTTGTGCCATTCCGCCGCATGATTGCCTATAAAATGTGGCAAGCAATGAGGTGGAAATGCGTCAGCTTGGTGTGTGAAGAGTTGTTGTTGTTGTTTAGCCGATCAGCCCACCCTGATCGAGTAAGCCGGCGGCACGCAGGTAACCGATCGCCCTCTCCGGAGTTGACCAGAGGTTCAGCGCACAAGTGATGTGTTGTGTTCGTTGTTGTGCTAGAGTGGTACAGTCTGTCATAATGTGTTCAATTGTTTGTGGTGTGTCCTGGCACAGGTGGCAGGTGTCGTCTGTGGAGTTATCTAGTCTGTAAGTTGTGGTGATGTCCACATCGGAATCGTGCTAAGTTAACTCGATCCGATCTGCTCAGGCTGATCTCTGACCTGTTAATGGGTGGCGGCTTCGCACCTAGGACCGCATTCGGACAGAGTCGTGTCAGTGCTTTGTGGGTTAGGTGTGTGTATGTGTTTTCTGTACTGTGTGATGTCTGTGGGGCGTGGTGTCTAGTGCTAGTGTCTCCGAGCAACTGATACAATGAGCAAACCAACCAACCAATGGAGTATTTGGTTATAATGTCTCTCTGGTGTTACCTTAATGGTGCGAGGTGTCGGTGCATGATTGTACATGTAGTGGCAAGGGTGTTGTTGGGTTAGTTGTCGCTGCTGCCATGAATTGTGCTCCCCTCATGTCTAAATGCCCCGAAACTTTCAGTATTTTTGTTTCTGTGTGCAGGTGTTCTATCTATTGGTGTTGTTTGAGTGCATCCTGTAATGATACGAAGTGCGTTGTTTTGTATTGTCTGTAAGGTGTTTGTGTGTGTTTCAGATAATGGGTGCCAGCATGGGCTAGCATAGTCCATAACTGAGTGAGGTGACGGTATGTATATATATGTATATAGTCTAAAAGTCACTAAAGAGTAAATATCACTAAATCTAAGCTGAATGGCAAGACGAAGCCATAAACAAACCAACGGGCTGTTCGTATTGTTTTGGTCTGGCCTAGACATGTTTTTTCCTATCTGACCTAATCTTTGGTGCTGAGTAAAATTAGGTGATGAATCTAAGGTAACAAATCGGGTAGGAAGTTGTTCGTACTTAAGTATAGTTAGGGGTAATGTCTATAGCTTCTAAATTGGTAATGTAAGAGAGAGTTAGGTAGGCTGTTGTGGGACACAGGAATAAACGGTAGGCTTCAAGGAATACCTAATTCAACGCACCGGTAAGTGCTTTTGATTGTTTGCTAGAACCTAAGTAACCTAACTGGGTGTCAACCCCACGCTATCACATTTGGCGACGAGGATGGGATTTGGCTCATTTGGTTAAATTTGTTCATTGGGTTAAATTTGGCTCATTGGGTTAATTTGGCTTATTGGGTTAATTTGGCTTATTGGGTTCAAGGGTTGTTTGGAAAATTGGATGCAGACTAGTGGGTCGTCCGATTTGGTTTGTTTGTGTGGGGAAGCTACCGTACTATAGCGTAGGTCCCGCCGCCCTAACTCTAAAACTAATTCCTACTCAGCCTACCTCTAAAACTAATTCCTACTCAGCCCTACCTCTAAAACTAATTCTTACTCAGCCCTAACTCTAATACAATTCACTATTCAGCCCTAACTCTAATAAAATTCACTATTCAGTAACTAGACCAAATTTAAACCTAACCTAACCTACTTCACGTGAGTTGGTCTAATTCGGTTTTGCTCTAGCATGTCGGTGATTGGCCATATAAGCCCCTACGAAGACAATGGGGAGGACTTCGAAGCTTATGCCACTAGGGTGAGGTTGTTTTTCGAGGCAAATTCCATTCCGGATGCTAAGAAAGTACCTACCTTTTTAACTATAATAGGCCCTAAAACGTTTGGTTTAGTTATGGACCTAGTTTCTCCTAAAGCACCGGAAACTTGCACCTATAATGAATTGGTACAGGCCCTAACCGATCACTACAAACCCCGAGTAGTTCTCATCTATGAACGTTTCAAATTTTATTCAAGGCATCAGACGGGAAATGAAAGCATTGCAGAGTTTGTTGCAGGAATAAAAAGCCATAGCCGTACGTGTAAATTTGGGGACAAATTAGATGAAATGCTAAGAGATAGGTTTGTAATGGGTCTCAAAGAGGAGTCTACCCAGAGAGCCCTATTAGCCATACAGGACCTAACTTTTAGTCAGGCTGTAGAAATAGCTACGGCTAGAGAAGCAGCTGCTAAAGATGTTAGAGCTTTTGGAAATCATAGTAGTAAAGCCCAACACGTAAATAGCTTTAAATCTTCTAGGCCTGGCAGACCTAACGAGCCTACTAGACAGGCAAATAAAAGGTATGAGGCGAATACGACTAAGCCTACTAATTCTACTAAGCCTTCCAAGCCATGTACAGGGTGTGGAAAACACCATTGGAAGAAAGATTGCCCTTTTAAAGAAGCAGTTTGCCGAAACTGTAGTAAAATAGGCCACATAGCTAAAGTGTGTTTTTCAAAGAAAACAAAGGGTGAAAATTCTAATTTTAACATTTCTAGTATAAATCCTCAAAAGGGAAATACTTCGAACATTGGAGTGGAGTACCTATTCTATGAGCAGCAAAGTGGGGAAAATACAGGCCCATATATTGTAGAGGTAGGCCTAATGGAATTACAGTTCCTCTAGAATTGGATACGGGTGCTGCCCGGACGGTCATGTCCAAGGTAGTTTTTGATAAGATTTTCAAAAACACACCTAAACTACATGCATCTAAAACGATTTTGAAGAAGTACGGGACATACAAATACCTATTTGTGGAGAAGCATACGTCACAGTTACACTTAACCAGAAAACTTTGTCTCATCCCTTAACCCTTTTAGTGGTGGATGAGCAAGGGCCTACTCTACTAGGCCGTGATTGGATTGATGCTTTGGAAATGCCAATTGACAAAATCTTGCCAAGGGGTCAGGCAGATGTGCATACACTTCATATCCATCTGACATAGACTCATTGTTAAGGGAGTTTTCTTCTATTTTTGGGCCTGAAGTAGGCAACCTAAAAGGCCATCAGGTCTGCATAGAAGTAGATCCTAATGTAACTCCGAAATTTTGTAAGGCTCGTTCAATTGCGCATGCACTGCGGGAGAAGGTAGATTTAGAAATTGACAGGCTGCTAAAAGATAAAATTATTGAACCAGTCACACACGCTAAGTGGGCTGCCCCAGTAGTTCCTGTACTAAAACCGGACAAGTCCGTGCGGTTATGCGGGGATTACCGTTTAACAGCAAATAGAGCCGTCCTTCTAGATTGCTATCCTATACCCAAGCCTGATGAATTATTTAGCTCTCTTGCTGGGGGAAATATTTCACAAAACTCGATATGTCCCAAGCCTATGCTCAACTAAGTTTAGATGAAAACTCTAAAGAATTAACTATCATAAATACGCACCGAGGCCTATATAAGTACAATAGGCTATGCTATGGAATAGCATCGGCTCCAGGTATTTTTCAGAGGACAATGGACCAAGTTCTAGGTCACATTCCAGGGGTACTTTGCTTTCTAGATGATGTCCTCATTTCAGGTTCGACTAAAAAAGAACACCTAACTAGATTAACCACGGTTCTAAAAAGACTCCGGGATGCTGGACTTAAGCTAAAGAGAGAAAAGTGTTCATGGGTCACTAACGAGGTTTCATATTTAGGGTTCCGCATAGATGCCTCAGGCATTCATCCAACGGTGGATAAACTAGAAGCAATAGAAAAGGCACCACCTCCACAAAACATCACACAGTTACAAGCTTATTTAGGTCTCCTAAACTTTTATAGGAAATTTTTGCCTAATGCATCGACTTTCCTTGAACCCCTAAATAAGCTATTACGATCTGGGGAACAGTGGAGATGGGAGAAAACTCAAAAGGAAGCATTTGAGGCTTCCAAGGACGTACTACTAAAGTCCACTCTCCTAGTGCATTATGATCCTAAACTTCCTCTCGTAGTTTCAGCAGACAGCAGTTCTTATGGAATTGGGGCAGTGTTATCTCACCACATTGATGGTGTAGATAGGCCTATCTGTTTTGCTTCTAGAACACTAACTGAGACGGAAAGACGATATGCACAAGTGGAACGTGAAGCATTAGCCTTAGTATTTGCAGTAAAAAAATTTCATTTCTATCTATGGGGTCATGAATTTAAACTAATTACTGACCATAAGCCTCTTTTAGGTTTATTTTCACCTAATAAAAATATTCCAGTTATGGCCTCAGGTAGGATTCAACGATGGGCACTGATTCTACAAGCCTATAAATTTGACTTAGTACATCGGTCAGGTAAACTTCTAGGTACGGCTGATGCGCTAAGTAGGTTGCCCTTAGAAAATCCAAATGATTGTGTACCTATACCTACAGAATGGGTTCACTTGGTGGAGTTTTTGGAATCCACTCCAGTATCTGCAGTACAAATAGAGCAGTGGACAAAATCAGACCCTATTCTGTCTAGGGTCATCCATTTCTGCTCAGTTGGTTGGCCTACTAAGGTTGAGAGTGAATTACAGCCTTTTATTCAGCGTCAGTCTGGCCTCTCTATTCAAAATGGCTGTCTCTTATGGGGCCACAGAGTGATTATTCCAAATAAAGGCAGGTCGAATTTAGTGAAGGAACTTCACGCTGAACACATGGGCGCAACAAAAATGAAAGAGCTGGCGAGAGCTTATTTCTGGTGGCCTGGTTTAGATGGAGAACTCGAATCATTGGTTCGTTCCTGTCAAAGCTGCCTAGAGAACAGAGATCTCCCAAGGAAAAGTCCACTTCATCCTTGGGAATGGCCTACTATACCGTGGCATAGGATCCATGTTGACTATGCAGGTCCTATAAATAATATTTATTTCCTAGTCATGTGGACGCCTACTCTAAGTGGGTGGAAATTTTTCCAACCACTTCCACGACTTCGGGTGTACTATTCGCTTACTCCGTTCAGTTTTCGCTCGATGGGGTTTACCCGTAGTCCTGGTTTCCGACAATGGTACTTGTTTTACCAGTGAGGAATTTCGTTCCTTCGTCCACCTAAATGGCATTAGACATGTCCGGTCTAGTGTTTTCCACCCATCTACTAACGGTCTCGCGGAAAACATGGTCCGTACTTTCAAGTCGGCCTTGCGTCATTCTCGTGGGGAGGAAATGCAAGTGGTGTTGGATAAATTTTTGTTTAAATATCGAATAACACCACACACCACGACAGGGGTGTCTCCCTCTAAACTTCTGATTGGCCGGGGAATTCGTTCAGTTTTTGATTTGTTACGTCCAAACGAAATGTTACAACAACGAGTTTTACGCCATCAGGAAAAACAGAAGTTGTACCACGACACTAAAAGAGGGAGAGTTCTAGAAGCGAAACCTAATGATCCAGTTGTGATTCGCAACTATGGGGCTGGACCAAAATGGGTTCCTGCAACTGTGCAGGAGAGAACGGGCCCTGTTTCCTTCAAGTGCCAACTAGAAGATGGTCGTTCTATTAAACGCCATCAGGACCAGATATGGGAACGGGAAGTGCAGAAGGACCAGAGTCTTCCGGAAGAGAGAACTGATCCTCCGGAAAATGGTTCAACTTGCCCGCCTATACAGGTTGCACCTGATCCTACTACATCAACCCCGCTCCGCAGGTCGTCTAGGGTCCCTCATCCCCCTGACAGACTAAACTTGTAGGGGAGGAGTGAGGTGACGTGTATGTATATATATGTATATAGTCTAAAAGTCACTAAAGAGTAAATATCACTAAATCTAAGCTGAATGGCAAGACGAAGCCATAAACGAACCAACGGGCTGTTCGTATTGCTTTGGTCTGGCCTAGACATGTTTTTTCCTATCTGACCTAATCTTTGGTGCTGAGTAAAATTAGGTGATGAATCTAAGGTAACAAATCGGGTAGGAAGTTGTTCGTACTTACAAGTATAGTTAGGGGTAATGTCTATAGCTTCTAAATTGGTAATGTAAGAGAGAGTTAGGTAGGCTGTTGTGGGACACAGGAATAAAACGGTAGGCTTCAAGGAATACCTAATTCAACGCACCGGTAAGTGCTTTTGATTGTTTGCTAGAACCTAAGTAACCTAACTGGGGTGTCTACCCCACGCTATCACACTGAGCAAATGTATTGCTTGTATATGAGTGATGTTGTTTCCTGCTGGTGTCCAAAGTTTGTGCCTGTTAGTACCCTGAGCGTGTTAAGTCTTGACGTACATTTGTTCTTAATGTTCTGAATGTGGTTTGCAAAAGATAAAGATGTGTTGTATGTGACCCCAAGTATTTTGGTCCTGTGAGTGTGTGGAATGTTGATGTTGTTTAGTGTAAGCTGTGGAGTTATCTGGTGTTCTTTTGTGTTGCTTGTAAGCAACGTGATGGTTGATTTTGTGGGCGTTACTTTGAATTTATTGTGTGTGAGTCAGTCTTGTATACTGTTTATGTATGTTTGTAGGTTATTTGTAGCGGTGTCGATGTTGTTGTGGGTGGATGTTAGAGTGATGTCATCTGCATATGATGATAAGGTAAGCTTGTTATCTATGGGTGTTGGAATGTTATGCATGTATAAGTTGAACAGTGTTGGTGAGAGAACAGAGCCTTGAGGGACCCCGTTCTGAAAAAGCTTGTTTTTGGATGACTTGCCATTAAATGTGACATGTATCTTCCTGAATGATAGTTGCTCAGCCACCTTTTGGCGTTATTGTGCATGTTTGTGTTGAATATTTTGTTTATGAGAGGGAAGCGTGGGATAGCATCAAATGCTTTACTAATGTCTATTGTTGCTAATAGTGTACGTTGAGCTGGTCGTCTGGAGTTGATACCATCCATGATGTGCTGCGTGAGGTTAGTGAGTAATGTCGTGGTTGAGTGGTGAGGTATGAATCCATGTTGAGTAGGCGATAGTGGTATGTGTGGGTTGGTGATTTGTAAGATTAGTCTTTGTTACTTTGGAAGGTGTGCATAGTAAAGTAATGGGTCTATAGGAAGCTGGTTCTGTTGGATTTTTGTTTGGTTTGAGTAGTGTAATAATTTTACCTTGTTTCTATGTCAGGAATAATACAGTGTTGGTATGAATATGTGCTGATATTTGTGAAGAGTTGTTTCCGGGAACGTTCCGAATAATAATTTGCAAAAGGTTTTTTGGGTGATCTTTCGTGGCGATCGGACGTGTTGCCTGTGCTTTAGCGAATTGACTTTTGCGCTTTTGTATTAATATTATTATGTTTGCCTTGTTTATTTATTGCTGGTTAGCTTTCTGTTACTATTTATCTTTTGCTGATTTGCAATATTTGTGGTGTGTTGGGTCTCTTCACTGTTAGCCTTTGCCTGTTTTTCTATTGTGAGGTTGGTGGTTGGGCTTAGGCCTTTGGCCTAGGCCCGACTTTTCTCTGAGCGGGTTAGGCATGAGTGATAAGTTGAAAAACTGTACTTCTGCCAGCAAAAAAGCGTAAAAATCAGCATAACCAAAACAGCTCGACTGCACTTGATGGGGACCTAATGGATATGAGTGAAGTTATCAGTCAGACAGAGAAAGCTGTTCGAGATTTTCCTATGGGGCTCGTCTCTCCTGGTCAGGAAGATGCGTCCTCGGGTTCCACGAGTGACTCCTCATTGCCTACTACTAAGATTTCTCAACCTACTTTGACTCCTGATCATGTCTCTTACTTGTGTGTGGTGAGTAAAGGCTCTACAACCCTCACCCGTCTAAACCCTTTTGGAATTAAAAAATCGATTGAATGTATTTGTGGTGAACCTGTAAGGTCTGTCACCTACTGCCGTTTCGGTAGCTTGCTAGTCCATACTTTCAATGCAGCTCAAACTAGGAATCTTTTGAATGCGACTACTTTTCTTAATAATGTGCCAGTCGAAGTCTCAATTGCGAAAATCTGAATACTACTCAGGGTATCATTTATGTTCCAGGATTGTTTCACATGAGCACAGATGATCTATTACTAGAAATGAAATTGGAGAATATAATTAGCATTCGACGACTAAACAAGGCTAGTGATAAAACTCCTACTAGCCTTTTAGTCCTTACTTTTTGGGGTGCCACTCGTCCTGAGTATATTCACTGTGGCTATCTCCAGGACCATGTTGACCCTTATTATCTTAACCCCTTGCAGTGTTTCCATTGCCTCCGTTTTGGACGTGGTGTGCGTAATTGCACAAATAAAATTTCTTGTGTTAAGGGTGCTGACTGCTGAGTCTCATGATACTCGATCCTGTCAAAAAGACTTGGCTTCATATACCTGTGTTAATTGTAAGGGATCACATTTAGGTTCTTCTAGAGTTTGTAGCCATTGGATATGTGAGAAGGAGATTGTCAAGGCAAAGGTGGATAATCATGTTACATTTACAGAAGCCCGTAAGTTATATGCTGCTAAGATGGGTCCATGGTCATCTCAGTCTGTCTCTTATGCTGGGGTGGGTCGAGGGTCTCCTTCACCTTCAAGTAAGATACAGACTTCTGGATTGCCAGTAACAGCTTCTGGTTCTATGTCTAATTCCCAACCCATAGAAACCAAGTCTTGTGGTACACAATGTTCATTCTTTGATTTTGACCATCCCTCCCCAGACTCTGCTTTGTCACCAGATTTAAAACCACTTCATAGTACAGGTAGCGCTGGATTAAAAGGAAAACTTGATTCCAGTAGTGATCGTCCTAGGTCAAAAGGCAGACTTACTGGGATAGCTCATCCTCTGGTCCCTCCTGTAGATGATACCTTACTTTGGAGGTGTTTATTGGAGTTTAAGTCACTCATGGCTAAAAATACAGCTCCACAGACTATGGCTCAAAAAATGTCTCAATTCTTTGCAAAGAATGGTTTTCAAAAAACTGCAGTTGAACCTAGGGATGGCTTCCGGATATTATTTAATAGCACAGGTTAATGTTCATAGTCACTGTCCGCTTTTGCTTCCCCTTATCCTTTTACATCATGGCTTTATGTATCTTCCAGTAGAATGTAAGGAGTTATAGGACACGACTGCCTTTTATACAGCAGTTATTGTCACGGTATTCCCCTCTTATCCTTGCTTTTCAAGAAACTTGGCTGGATTTATTCCATTCTACAGGTGTCAAAGGTTATAGTTTGCTCCGGAAAGACAGGGGTCTCCTTTGGGGTGGTGTCTTACCGGGCATTAGGTCTGGATACACTTTATTGTTCAAAACATCTACATGTGAACTGTTAACAAGACAGAATATATGAAAAATAAGCTATTTAGTTAAAAGTTAACCAAACGTCTGCGCATTTACTGTAACGCTGGATAATAAGATGCGTGCTTCCATTTAAAAATCAGATTCAGATCCGGCATAATTCTTAGCAGAGGCCTTGTAGACATCATGCTTACGGGACTCGAGATGGCCAAAATCATTAATAAACAACGGCAGGTCAATGTCACGTAGAAGCTCGTGTTCCACGCTGAGCAAAGTGAGCATATTCAACCGCTTCTGAGCCATACATGAGCGAAACTCATTCTTTATGCGCCGAAGTTTGGAGAAAGATCGCTCACCAGAACAGTTCGAGATCATGAGACAAAAGTAAATGCGCAATGCGATAGCAGTGTTAGGAAATACAGTTTGCATATTGTTTGCAACTATGAGTTTATACATACGCAATTCTGGCGACTCGCTTATCAATATTATGTCGTCGTCGGCTTCGGTGACGGCAGCAGTATCAACGCTCGCCTCGGTTGCAGCCGAGGCAGGGGCAACTACAGGACAGACAGTCGCGGCCAACGAGCTCTTCGTGAAATCAGTCTTGAGCAAAGCTGAAAACTGCAAGAGCTCATCGGCCAGACTGGCTTCAAGGTCTGTGGGATATGCATCGCGAAGCCGCTCCGCGCTTGAGACAACTTGATTATCTGGCAGCGTCTTGAGATTCCACAAGAAACCACACCACACGCTCTAACACAGCATACCAGTAATCGCGCTCTGCATGGGCCTGTCTAACCAGTTCTGTATCAGCACAACGGCTGGCATCGCTGCGCGCTAGCAGTCGAACCATAGCCTCTGGTGCACCAAACTTGTCTCATGGAGTGGAATAGATTGAGATGCGCGTTTTCAGTCCTTAAAGCCTTGCTTCCCAAACACTGTGGCATCTGTCATCAGTTTACAGGCAAAACAGTACACTGCGCGCTCAGATGGTGAGTAACAACGCCAGACGCGAGAATTCTGCTGTTTTGTGAACTCGTGCGTGTATGTGAACAGGCTTTTGTGGCACTTTCGAGTGTATTTTCTCCCTCAAATTTGGTAGCAGATGCGCTAAAATCTGCATCCAGATTTTGGCACTGAGCACTCCCTTTCGTTGCCCAGTATTCTCTCATATTGTCCGAAACATGAGCAGGCCACATCCCCAAAACACAACAAAATGAATTCGAAACATCGTCAGCAGTGGCGGGTACGTCAGGTGCAGAAGCATGTTCCTCCGACTCTGCCGCCGCACTCGTGCTCGACTCACCAGTCGCACCTTCGTCATGCTGTCCATCATCCGCAAGAGCAGCAGTAGGTGCACTCTGCGACGTCGTCGCTGCGGCTGCGGTGCCAGCGTCACCGTCAGAGCTGCTTCTGGCACAAAACTTAAACAGTTCAGATATTTTTAGTACTTTGCTCAAAACTTCAGCTTCCCGTGTGGCTCGTTCTTCCTTTGCTCTGCGTTTTGCAGCGCCGGATAGATATTGGCGATGCTTGTTCCGCTTGCGGCCACCGTCACCGCTGCCGGTAGAGCTCATAATTCTACTGCTGCAAGCCTGTGTAAGAGTCCAGTTTTATTATTATGGACCTTTACAAGTTTATGTAGATAATTAACTAAATGCCAGGGTCACCAGCGCCCAAATACTAGATTGCATCCAGCACTGCGGCGCAAAATTAATTTTGATAAAAGAAGGGAAGGACTGATTATAAATCATTAATATGAATTTTGTATTTTTGACAACAATTAATAACTATATGTAACAATTATTTATAAATGCAAAGGGGATTTTTACCCGTAACAACTTTGATGGACATATAAATGCGAGATTAAATAATGGCCCGTTTAGCTAATATATAACAGTCTGCAAATAATACTGATTATAATAAATATGTAATAATACAAATAATAGTACAAATGATATGTAACACTAATAATATAACTAATAATAATACTAATAATATAACTAATAATAATAATACTCTAATACTAATAATAATAATAATAATAGCCACAATGACAACCTTGTCTGCAAAGAGACAGACAAGAATACTGTAAGTGATATTTCAGAGGAAAAGGAATAATAAAAATGGCAATAATTAATAATTAAAATACATATGCTATATAGGCCCAGTAACCTGTGGATGATAAATTACAGTTAATTCTCATTATGGGATTGTGTTAAGTTGAATGGGAGAACTAAGGAAGTATGTAGGCCACAAATGACTAGTAGGCCATCTGCTAAGAAAATACATGACATAATAGGCTTATATTATAAAGTAAAAATGCCTCTTCAATATATCGAGCTGAGGTTAATCTAAAACAAAGACTATGGTAGGCCTCAGCTAGGCTAGAGTTACAATTTGGCTTTTGCCTAGACCTAACTTAGCCTAAGGTAATTTATTGTATGAATCTTACATTACTATTTGTAGTATAAATCTTAGTACTAATTGCAAACAGTATAAGGCTTGTTAGTATCTGCAGTATGCGGTATTGCATACAGATATGAAATAGTAAAGAATATAAACATTATAAATACAAAACATACCATACAATTTTTGCTTGCTGGCGCGGTGCTTTCAAATAATACGATGTGTGAACAGCGTCCTTTGTGTTGTCGTTTCACATAAGTTTGTTTTTACTATACAATTTTACCAACAAGCCAAAATAATCCTTAAAAGCCAATTCATGTCTAGTCACACCACACTGAATTCTTAAGAATTAAATTTGATCACTGGACATATTTAACTTGTATTTATTTATTTATTTAGATTTAAATATTTCACTCGTGCCAATTTGTGGCAGTTTTCACTAATAAAGAATAATCTTGTGGTGCAAGGCACTACACCTGCAAAATGAAGTGAAAATTCCACTAAAAAATCGCAAAAATGCAAAAAAAAAAAAGACAAAAATGATGAATTGCAATATAAAGATCAGTGATTACGAGTTACTAGCTCGGGCGAAAGCGTCAATAATCTGCAGCGCAATCGCAACAACGGCTGCAGCGACAGACACTGTGATCGTGACGTGTACAGTGTTTGTGCGCGTGGGGTGTGCTGCGATATGCATTCGCAGCGCCGGGCCCCCGAAAGCAAGGAGCCTGCGGCATATGCCGCTTTTGCCATATGGTTAATCCAGCCATGCTTCCTCTTGATATTGATATTGAAGCAGTTGCAGCAACAATCCACACTTCCTCTTTTGCTGTTACAGTTTGTGCTGTATATTTTCTTCCAGGTCCTCCCTTCTCTACAGTTATATTACACAGACTGCTTCGCTTACTTCCTGCCCCTTTCCTTCTAATAGGAGACTTCAGTGGTCATCACCCCCTATGGGGTTCCCCCTCCAGTGACCAGCGGGGCTCCACCATTGCAGACTTCATAGATGCCAATAATCTCTTTCTATTTAATGATGGTTCCCCTACATTCCTCCATAGTTTCAGTGAGTCCTTCTCACATTTAGATCTATCACTTTCTATTACGGACTTGTCTCATGTGTTTGGTTGGGAAGTTTTGAGTGAGCCTTGTGATTCTGATCATTTTCCCATTCTTCTCACATCTCGGGTACCGTCTGTGGGCTCAAAACGCTCCCTATGGAAAATAACAGAGAAAGGTCTGCATAACTTTCATGCTGCTTTGTCTTTGCCACGTCCTGGAGATGATACCACTATGGATGAAGACTACCATACATTAACTCGCACAATTCACCATGCAGCTCAAGAACATTTCACTCTCACTTCCAGCATGTTTAATACTAAATATCACGCAGTGTGGTGGAATGATTTGTGCCAGCGGGCTGTTAGAGTAAGAAAGATGGCTTATATTATAGGTTATTTAAACAAATTCCTGTTTTACAGACATATATCATGTACAAAAAGGCTAGAGCAATTGCTCGGCGCACAGTTAGAGTGTCCAAACGTTCTTCTTGGCATGCCTTTGTCAGTTCTACCTCTCATCAGACAACCGAGAGTGTGGTCTGGAATAAAATTAAAGAACTGGAGAGAAAACCTCCTGTACATCCTATTGTTTTGCGGGATAGCAGTAATGTCATTTTCCAGCCCCAGCTAGTTGGTAACTCCTTGGCTGCATACTATGCATCTATCAGCAGTAAATCTCATTATACAGCACAGTTCCTTTCTAGAGCAGCAAAAGCTGAACTCATCTCTATTGATTTTTCTACAAATGTAGCACTCCATTATAAGTCCTTTTACTTTGCTGGAATTGGCTATGGTTCTCTCTAAGCTAAAAAATACCTCCCCTGGGGAGAATATGGTAGTGTACTCCTTCCTCACCAATCTTTCATTTTCTAACAGGCAAGTTTTATTGGCCTTTTATAACAAGGTTTGGATGACATGCTCTTTCCCACATGTTTGGACTTCTGCTTTGCTGGTGCCCATCCATAAGCCTGGCGAAGCTCATACTGCTGCGAGCTCATATGCCCCATAGCTTTGACAAGCTGTCTGGGCAAAGTACTTGAAAGGATGGTGTTACTTCGTCTTTATTCTATTTTTCAAACTGGACAGCTTTCAAAGTGGCTTTCGCCCTCACTTTTCTACGATGGACAACCTGGTGAGGCTTGAGGGATCAATCAGAGAGTCTTTTCCTAGAAATGAGTATATTTTAGCAGTATTTCTCGACATTGAGAAGGCCTATGATACTGTCTGGCACTACGGTTTACTCTCTAAGTTGTATCATTTAGGGTTGTGGGGCAATCTACCCATGTTTATCCAAAAATGTTTGCAGCAGAGACGCATACGAGTATCAACTGGATCCTCTCTTTCAGATGTTTATCATTTGGATGATGGAGTTCCAAAAGGTAGCATCATCAGTCCCCTTTTATTTAATGTCATGATTAATGACCTATTTCAGGGTATGGACCCTGCTCTTAGCTATTCTCTGTATACAGATGATGGGGCATTGTGGGTATCCCAATCCCATGTTAACATTCATGTTGCCAAGGTTATTATGCAGAATGCTCTACACTGGATTACTAATTGGTCACAGAATAATGGCTTGCACTTTTCTCCTGCCAAGTCTTCCTATGTCATTTTTAGTAAACGGCCAGTTCCCCCTCAACTTATTTAACCTCTTGTCTCGCTGACAAGCCAGATTCCTTTTGTCTCCTCTCATAAATTTCTAGGTATTACATTTGACAGAACCTTGACTTGGAATCCCCATATTGCTTCCCTTGTGGAGCGTTGTGAGGGTGCCTTTAATATCATGCGGTATTTGTCCAACAGAACATGGGGCTCTAAAAGGAAGATTCTATTACAGCTTTACAAATCTCTCATCCGGTCCAAATTAGATTATGCTTCATTCCTCTATGATACAGCATCCCCATCACTACTTGTAAAATTAGACAGAATTCAGTATAGGGCTATTCGCCTGGTTATTGAAGCCCTCAAATGAACCAGAGTTGACATCTTAAATGAAGAGGCCTTTCTCCTTCCTCTAAGCCTCCGTCGTCAGCAGCTGGGTATCAACTATGGTGCCAAAGTGTTGTCATATGACTGACCAGCATCCCATCCGGCCTTTCTTTGTAAATTTCCATATTTACCAGTTTTACAGGTTACGACCCGACCCACTTCCCTTCTATGGCCGGTTTGAAGATGGATTGACTAAAATGAGCCTTTCTTTAGAGGATATTGCTAGAAGTTCCCTATCACTAATTACAAAGTGGGTTCCAGTAGATATCATTTATGACCTTAGATTGTCTTCTGCTTTGAAATCTACAACCTGTGCTAATAACTTTCATTGTGAGTTTCTTTCATTGAAAGCATCATGTCTAGATTTAGGTTACAAGGTTCTTTTTACTGATGGTTCAAAGTCCCCAACTGGAGGAGGTTGTGCCTTTAGTTTTGAAGGTACCCTGATGGGTTATAAGTTGCTACCTCATTGCTCAGTATTTACAGCTGAACTGTATGCCCTTTACAAGGAAATTTATTTTGTTTCTGTAAATTCTACACATCGGAAGTTTCTCATCTGTTGTGATTCTCTCTCAGTTCTACGCTTTGAAGTCAAGGAATACTTCTCATTTTCTGGTCAATAAAATTATTGTCTTGTAAAGATCTATTCCACATTACAGTTTTGCTCTTTTATGGGTCCCTGGACATGTTGGAATCCTGGGCAATGAGGTGGTGAACTTGGCAGCCAAGCCTGCTGTGCACTCAGGAGAGGCGGTTGGTCTTCGACTCTCCCTGCCTGAGATTCGGAATTTGACAGTCTCTTGTGTGCGCAGCAGGTGGCAGTGTCAATGGAATCATAGTAATAGTTTTCTCAGCGATGTTAAACCCCCTTCTTCAGGATTGGGAACGTACATACATAGGTAGTCTAAGGGACCAGACTGTCCTAGCCCGGCTCAGACTAGGGGTATGTCTCCTGACACATGGTCATTATTTTAGTGCGTGTCCCATTTCTACCTGTCTCCAGTGTAATATGACTCATATTGGAACATATTTTTATTGATTGCCCAGGTTTTTCTTCACTTCGATCTGATATTCATTCATTTTGCACTTCAGAACAGCTTTATTTCACCCTCTCTACTGTCTTATCTTGCTTGTGCCTTCTAAGCTCATTTTAGATTTCTTAAAGTCAGTCAATTTATAGTCCTCCATCTAATCTAACAATCAGCCTCTTATGTTCAGTTAGTTTTTCATAAAGTACCAGTACTATTCTTTACTATGACTTCATGTTTCACTAGTTAGTAATACTAACAGGCCTCATCATCATTTTCCTGTGATCTGGAGCCGGCCCCAGATCTGAAGATGGTTTAACTTTTTACTTCCCTTTGTAGATAGAATTTCTTTCTTTGCAGGTGTAAATGACCCAAAGTGGTTGAATGCACCATAAACAAACCTATAATAATAATATGCTTGGAGTGTAACGTTGTGATGATGGATGTGTGCGAAACTTGCAATCTTAATTATATCGAAGTTCATCGTTATTTTTTATAATTATTCTAGTGTGAACATGTAATAATGCAGTGCTGTGATCTATCTACTTGTCAGTTGCCCCTGTTCAATTGAATGGCCGGTTAGGTCAACTGTACGCCCTTGACGATTGGTTAGGTTAAGTCGTGATATTTTCGTTAGTTAACGAAAATATTACGACTTAATCTAACCAATCATCAAGGGCGTACAGTTGATCTAACCGGCCATTCAATTAACCTTGGTTATTTAATTGGTGATAATTATTGTTTTTTTTTGTGCATTATTTGGTGATAATTCTTGATTTTTTCTGCTACTTTTACAGATGGAGCCGCGAATGTAATACTTTACCAATAATATTTTTAGGAGTTTATTAAGGACTCCAAGATTTGTAAATGGTGCTCCTTCTAGTGTCAGTATGCTGTTTGTAGTATCTAAGGTGCCTAACTGTGCCAGTGTCATTCGTAATTTTGTATTTAGATTTATCACTAGGCTTGGTGAGTCAGTCAATAAGATAATAGAAGCCATGGTTAGTGGACTGGTTTCCGATATATTTAATAAATCTCAAATCTGGAAGCAGTGGCGTAGGCAATTGTATGTTCATTATACACAGTGATTCACTGGCCTACTTAGTCAGTGCTCCAGACAACTATCTCTTAATCTTCTATGGACCTCTTGTATAATATTTGTACCTGTTTAGTCTGAAATAGTGTTTGTTCGTTTGTTTGTTCATACAATATTATACTAATGTTTGTGAAATGACGTTGATGGGCCAAACCGTGGCGTTGACATGGTTACTTGCTGTCGCCCTCCAAGAGAGACTACATATGGGCGTGTCAGTGTAAACCATAAGTTGACGGTTGCATGGAGCAGGATATCACCACCGGTTTGTGGCTGATGCATATTATATTAATAGTGTTTTCCAGATTGTATTTGTATTATGAATATGGAGAGATAATGATTTAATCACGATAGACAGATAAACCCATTAATGTTTTTCAGATTTCTTGTTGCATTATCAATGTGGAGATATTATTAGATCTTAACAAGGAATATATATTATATATATACACTACGAATCCATCGGCCCCGGGTTCGAGACCCGACGGCAGCCGGCGCGCAGCAAAACCCAGCTGTTCATCCTTCCACACAATAAAGAAAGTGGTTGGTCGATAAATGGGTACCCTAGGTTGCCTAGTGGTTAAGACGCTGGGCTGCTGATGGGGCGTGGTTCGGATTCCACGTTAAACTGTATGTCTAAGGTGGAGTGAAAAGCTTGACCTTCGTCAGAATGAACAATTCGGGCGGAAGCTAACCAAAGGTTATATATATATATATATATATATATATATACAGTGCTCGAAGTGGGAAAAAAAAGGTAGCGGGATGGTAAACTCGAATCATAATATATATATATATAAACTCGAAATTTTCATCATGTGCAAAGCCTCAGCCTCCGGAAATGGCAGATTTTTATGTAACTAGAAATTTTTGTGTGTGTATATATATATATATATATATATATATATATATGTATACAACATCGATAAAAAAATATTCGTTACACTGCCATTAAAAAACTCTGTTACAAAAATAAAATATCTGTAAATAATCATTCCTTTAATTTGATATTTCGAAAGCGACTAACTAGATGAAAACAGTAATACTGTATTTCGCTTTGCGCCTGCGCCGAACGCGTTTCTCGCCCATTCCCTCCCAACTTTGGGAGGGAATGGGGAGAACTATGACCGTAAAGGGAATGAATAATGATTTTATTGGAATTTATGTAAAATATCGTTATTTTCAATAAATTTTCGACAAAAACTTATTTTCATCATTTCATGTAATCTTATTTAGCGAAACAAATAAGCTAACAAAAAGCCTGTTCTATTTCTGGAAAATCGTATTTAGATTGTAAAGTTCCGGGATGATTTTAAGGTAAATATGAAGTAGTGGGATGATTTTACATTTAATTAAAAGTTGTGGGATGGCATCCCACCCCATCCCGCCTCACTTCGAGCACTGTATGTATATATATATATACAATAAAACGCCAATTCTTTATTACTGTTATTTTATTTATTTGTTGGGTTCAAAATCCCAGCTGAGCCGTGAACGCCAAGTTCTAAAGGGCCAGTTCAACCTACAACCCAAGTTAGGCTAAAATTAAAAACTTTACGGACTTGAGATCCTATTAGGTCCTACCTCAGGGTTGCTGACTCGATGTGGGCCTACCTTAGGCCTCAGTTGCATGAATTTAAGATAAAAACAAAAGGGGCACTATTTATGGTCTTCTTTCTCAACCTTGCAACAACAACACAACCTGGACTATTGCACGATGCAACAATCTTGTATCTAAACAACCAAACTGAATTGCAAGAGAGCTCTCTATAAGACCACCCCGTGTAAGTACGACGTTCCACAAACGAGTAGAAAGGACGCGCAGCGCCCCAAAATGATGCCACCAGAGTGCTCAAACAATGATGCCACAAGAGCCCAAAAATGCTAGCTCTAAATTAAGTGAATTTTTCACTAACCTTACAATTATGAGATGGATATATATACACCTTAACTTAATATATACAAGCAATGCTGCATCAATCAGCTTAGTCATCATATCGCCTTGGGACAACAATGGTTCTTCCTCTTCTAGATTTTCTAACAATTACAAATATGCAATGGTTGAGAATGTTTTACTAAATAGTTTATCATACAGAATGATAAAGTCGTAGAAAATGCTCACAATTTGCCATAGATTAACATAAATGGCACAGCTATACCCAGTTCATAGTAAGTATTTGGTCCATCCCCCATTATTGTCTATTACATCTTGTAATCTGTGTGGTATAGATGCAACATGGTTATGTATGATGTGTGGGTTCCTTCGGAACATCCACTCAGACATAGTGTGATCCAGCAGCTGGCGGATGGTCCGCTCCTGCTCAGGCTCCCACGAGTTCACCACATCCCCCCCCCACACATTCTCAATGGGGTTAAGGTCACACCCCTTACTAGGCCAGTCCAGTAGTTCTAGATTTCGTTGCTCCTCGAACCACCTTCTAACAATCCTGGCGGTGTGGATGGGAGAGTTATCCTGCAAATGGATTTTAAATATTAAAAGTAGAATTATATCTCATCCATACGCTTCATCAGTAACCCACTATTCGAAACAGGTTTTAACCCCTATGTATTAGGGGTTTCTCTCGGCTAAATGTAATTGTGCGCCGTTATACAAATAAGACAGTCTGCAGTTATCCAGAATAAAATCCTAAGGTGTTGTCATAGTACTGAAAGAGTTAAAGAACAATTTTATGACCATTATTCGTCCCACGTAAATGTAGAAACCGGACATACAAATGCATGTAATACATAAATCTTACTCTAGTAATAGTATAATATTCTATAACATACAAATACAACATACCTGTATAAAGATAATCTGCTCAGGATAGGGTAAGGCATACGCGCGGACAAAAGGCAACATCACTCCTCCATGATCTCTATATATTGATCTGCCGTAAACCTCCCGCGGATCTCAGTCAGCTCTCCTAGTCCTTGCAGGTGCATCCATCCCCACACATTCGCTGTTATGAGTCCACTCCGTGCCACTTCGTAAATATTTTGGCGGGCATATCTCGTGTTGTCCTGTCGCCAACACCGAAGACGGCTGTGAGTTGTAGACGCAAATGTCTTCTCGTCAGAGAAGATAACTCTGCTCCAGTATAGGAGATCATCATTTATATGCTGGCGAGCAAACGAGAGCCTGGCCTGACGATGTCGTTCCTCGATCCTCTCTTTTTTGGCAGGAGTACGGTGGTGATATCCTGCTTCATGCAACCGTCTCCTTACGGTGTCCACTTACACGCCCGTATGTAGTGTCTCCCGGATGGCGACTGCGTTGTTGATAGGATCGTTCTGCACTTCGTTGATTATTCTCCGGTCTTCTTCTGGGATGGTTTTTCTTGGTGCCCCACACTTAGGACGATCTAGCAGATTCCCAGTCTCCTGCCACCTCTGCACCCAGCGTCGAACAGTAGGCCTCGAAATTCCCAGTTCCATGGCTATGTCAGCTACAGAGAGGCCTGTTTCTCGTGTACCAATTATCCGGCCTCGCTGTGCAATAGGGTGTGTCAATTTAGGGAGCAAAGTGAAATCTTCAGATTTTCAAAGACTACTAGTGACCAAATGATGCATTTTTGTGCTAAATCGAAATATGGCTTTAAAATCCAGATTTGACCAGTGACCACTCCTAGCTACTTATATTTGAAGTTGAAGTTTAAGAAAAATCAGCAATTTTTGCAAGTATTTTTTTTATTGTATATAACTACATTTTACATACATTACATACAATTAAAGACATTTTGATTGTATTTCAATATTAAAACTTAGAAATATAGATAGGTTTCTTGAACTTTGCCAAGGATGCCATGTCTGCTTTGCTCTTGTTCCTGGACATGAGCTCCCTACTGGCCACCTGGCCACTGATGTACGCCTCCCTCTTCTCTTGTGAGTAAACATGTTGTGCTGCTTCAGTTGTCATCCTTACACACCTCTCTACTGACTGTGTGTGTGAGGACCATGCAGGAACTTCCATTGGTCTATCCAGAAACTCCTTGATTGCAGCAGTGGTGAGGGAGCAGATCAGAGGAGGTTCAGTCACGCCAGAGTTCCAGTCAATAAGCTCCGAGAGTTTGGTGGCATCTGGGTTGGGTTGATTTCAGGAGTCTTCCTGGGTCTGACACTGCAGTCTCCTACCTGTGTGTCCTCATCTCCTTCACCTCTGATTTCCAGTATCCTCTTCACTGCCTCCCTCCTCTCCTCCTCCACCTCACTGCACAGCATGGCCTGGAGCACAGCCTCAGAGTGTGCATACCAGGCTGATCTCTTCACTGTAGGATTCACTATTCCTATCACCTCCTTCTTCTGACTTCTGAGCAGCTCCAGCTGGTACAGTACATGCCTGGGACCCAGGCTGTGATTTAACTTGATGTTGAACCAGTTTGGCATGTAGACTCCCACTATGAATTCCACAATTATCCTCAGATTCTTCAGGTTCCTACCCTTCAGCCCATGTTTGGAAATCCACAATCTGCAGAACCTTAGAGCCGTGGTGACCCACCTACTGTGACAGACTGGCCCAATCTCCAGGAGAGCTAGACTCTGAGGTACCTCTCCCGATCTGATGGCAGTGATGATTCTGTAGCCATATGATTGGTCTGTGCTGAGGTCCTTGACTACCTCCTGACTGAGATGGGGTAGAGGAGGACCAACAGTAGCGTATAGCGTCATTGGGCAAATTGTAACGGATAAAGAGGCACATTTCAGGTTTTGTACAATTGACCTCCCTAAATTCAAAAATGAAAACAAAATCTTTTTGTGACAAGTGCAACACCTTTTTCGCATGTGAAAATCGTGAAAATTGCTAGTTACCCATAACTTTTGGACACTTGCTTTCCTAGGGTTTGAGCTATCATTTGACCCCTTACAATGTACTGCTTTTCAAGAAAAATAGAAAAATTTATTTTTGGAATAAATATATACACTGTAGGTAGGTAGGTAGGTAGACTAGATAGTTTTATTTAGTAAATGATACATTAAAATCTTGTTTAGTTTTGAATGACGGCATAAAGTCACGGGATTTAAGTACTGCTCTAATGTAACCATCTCTTGAATCCTTTCCATACACTGCCCTAGACGCTTCAGTTACCATCCTAACACAGCGTTCTACACCTTGGGAGTGACATGGTATCCGGACAACAAGGCGCTCTTCAGTGATCTTATCGAGTTGTTCGATAGAGAACTGCTTCGTGAGTGGTGGTTCCATTGTGCACTCCTCCACTGGTGGAAGTAAATCTTTCAAATTCTGAGCACTTTGTTTGATCTTTGGAGGCCGAAATTCTCTGACTTGCTGTTGAGCAGGTTTGGGAGTTCGTCGAATGGTCTTGATTACATCGATGGCCAATTTCTGGTTTGCTTGATCTGCATCTGCAAGCATTGCCAGTAGAACATTTTCAGGGTGAGCCCAATATGCATTTCTTTGGATCACAGGCCATGTGACAGTCTTGCTAGCTGGTGGCAGTAATCGTAGCAGCTTGATTTGCTCCAGGAAATGTTTTGGGCCATCTGTGCACCTTGGATGGCACTTGATGCTAAACCACATGGGTCCATAGTGGCACACGACAAACTGTGTGAGTGAATACAGTTCGTCACTTGGCTGCGCTATCGCTACATATGGCCGACAAATTCTGCTGGCAGTTGTAACCCATCTTGCATGGGAGATTGGTCCAGGATTCTCTCGTAGAAAATCTTCATTAATGACACCAGTCCTTATCGCTTTCATCATTCTGTAGAGGTAGGCTTGGTCACGACTCAATTCAGTAAGGTCAACATCCGGGAGAGTGTGGCCATCAGCAATACATTGAATTCCTCTAGAGGAAAGTGGCAAACTTTTACATGTGGCCAAAGCTTTGCCAATTGGTCCTTTCCATTGAGTTGCAGATTCTGTTGGGCCGATGAGTTCCTTGCACAAGTGGCGCAGTGGGAGTTCATTTAAATGCAGACTACAGATGAACCAGTGCAAAGGGCGACTCAGGCGGCACTCTAGCAGGTGTATTGCTCCACTTCTGTGCCCTGTGTTTGTGGCTGTGCTGTCGGCTCCCACTGCAATTATCTTGTCTGCAATACCCATTTCTTCAATCGCATTTTGAAGTCCATCCGCAATGACAGTGCCAGTTCCTCGTTCCAGTGTCAGATGGCTTAGACAGAAGGTTCCAGGCTCTCCGACCAGCACATAGTGGTCCTCAACTTTCTTTGTGCTGTACCATTTGTTCCCCTTTTTCTCTTTGACAAGTGTCATGTCTTTCCGCCCATCAAAAAATAAAGCAGTGACTTCCACATCGTGGTAAGTTACTGCTTCCTTCAGATCCCTTCGAACCTTCTGCCGTGCTCTCCATACTTTGTGGTGGTCAATTACGTTTATCTGATCATCAGAACTAATGATGCCATAGTCAACCAATGTTGCAGTGCTGATAGCTGCAGCAGCACTGTTCGATACACCATACCGGTCAGCTTCCAAAGCAACAGTGGGAATCGGTGTGATATTCCTGTCCTCCTAGGCACTATCACCCATCCACTTATCACCAACACTTTCACCACTGGAGTCTGCTTCTGCTTGAGCTGATTCGACCACATCTGCAGAGGATGCTACCTCTTGCCGTTCCGTTTTTCTTCTATTCTCTTCTTCTTGTCTTTCTTGCATCCGATCCTCTCTTGACTTCCTTCTCTCCATCATCTGAGTCACATTCGTATCCACCCGACTGATCTGCATGATCCGCGTGGTTCTCTGATCGATCAGAAAGGCATGCTCTCGTCGTGGAACTTTCATTTCTTTTTCACAGTGGCATGCAGACAGATCATCGCATTGGCAGACAGCTGTGTCAAACAATTGATTCAGGCTTTCCTCGAACTTCTTGGTTTTTGTGGCCTGCTTGCCTTACTTCGATGCTTGTGAGCCTTTTTCCATCAATCGGAGCAGCTTGGTCTTTACATTCTTGATTGGCTGTGATAGAATGTTAGCACGATTCCAAAGGTCAATGAGTGTTTGGCATACCTCCGAAAGAATCTCCCTGTTGCTGGTGTACTTGTTCTCCTTCAAGATATACGGGTTGGAAGTTCAGACAGAGGAAGCTCTGATAGTGGAGAACCAAAGACAATGTGGCTGGCAGATCCCCGTGTTCTTTGCGTGCTCATTGTACCAGCAAAACTGAACAAGTATCACACAGGAACACTGAAACAAAAACACAAACGTATAAATAAAAAATATACATGATTATGAGTGTATATATATATATATCAGGCTTGGTTTATTGGTAAACAATAAGTTTACTAATATATATATATAAATATACTGCACACACACACATACACACACATATGTATTATGTATATAAATATCCATAGGTATATATACACCCTAAGACATATAACAAACTTATAAACAATGTAAAACACAACAAAACAAAGAAATGTGTATAATGTATATATCACAAAACGCACCTTTCGTTAGTACCTTGGGGTTTTTGAACACCCCATCCACAGAAAAAACACTTGTTTCTCTCAAGCGAGTTAGCGTAGAACTAAGAAATTCCAGGGGATGACTCACTGACAATAATTAGAAAGCTGCCAGAAGTACCATGTCCGTCAGTGTTGCAAACTGTAATTAACAAGAATTTTGTATTTTTTACATGCGCAAAAGGAGGTGTTCTGCTTGTTGCAGAATTTTTTTTATTTCTTTTCTGAAATCAGCAAGGTTGATTGTACAAAACCTGAAATGTGCCTCCAGATCGCTCATGACGCTACACGCTACTAGTCAGTCACTGACTCAAGTCGGTGCCTTGCCTCTACTTCCAGAGGTCGCACATGAGTGGTCTACCATGCTGACTGTGATGTTGCAAGCGTCTCAATTGAAGAGCTTGGCAGTTGGTGAAAACCACCCAACTGTCATAACCTTTAACATGGCCCTGTACGAGAAGGCAGTACAGTTGCTAGATGCAAGACCTAACTTGAAAAGAGAAGTTGTTCCGAGACTTGGGGAGCTGCATGATATGATGGCTGCACTGAGAGCACTCGGAGCCTCAATAGAAAATTCTGGCATAGATGCATGGATTGAGGCAGATATATATGGGCCTGCTACAACGAGACAGATCCTCAAGTGCGGCCACTACAAGAGAGCACTCCGTACATACATCCACACTTACATGGCTCTGTATGAACTTGCTCTAGAACAGTTCTTCACAGAGATACCACAACTAAAAGAAATCTGCTCGAAACCAGCAAATGAATTGCAGGAAGCCTGCACAAACACAGCTTCTGGGACAAGTGATGGAACAGAATGCATCAGAATTGCTAACACTCACCTGCTTCAAGTCTTGACCAACGAAGATGCCATTCAACAGCTGAAGAAGTGGGAAGCTCAGAAATCATCTAACGCTATGTTCAAGTCATTGATGAATTACCTCCACCGGGTTGAAACCATCTTGTTCTTTGTTGAAGCATCCAGAAATGTTGATCTCGTTCTCCATCTTGGGGCTGGAGAAGCACTCAGCAAGCTGTTTTTCGCAATGGATCGAATAAAAAACAAACGCCTCTGGCCAAGGTACATCGCCGACATGCACGAAATGAAGACAAGCCATCCAGCAACATGGCGAGAACTTCAAGATGGAAACATATCTGTCACCAAGAGTGAAATTCCGTTCGTCTCAATAGGTGCAGACCATGCCTGCGAACATCTCAACAAGATGATGATGGTTCATTCTGGCCTAATTGGCATTTCCAATAATGCGAATGCTAGGCAACGGTTCTTCTTGGCTTCTCCAGAGATGTCGTGCCTCTCAACAGAGTTTAAAGAACAGTTCGGGCTTCAAGTAAACAAGCCAGAGGAACACCATGATGTACGACCCAATGCTGTCAGGAAAGAACATGAAGCTGTTGACAAAATCAAGGCTGCAATACTGAGCCACGGGAATCCCTTTGCTGTTGAAGGTGATCAGCTATACAATTTCGTCACACATGCATATGTACGACAAGAGTATATTCCACAAATCTTGAACACTGATGACATCGGACAGAAGCTTTATGAAGACTATGTCACTGAACGTATCAATGGAGATGTTAGTCTCTGGGCACCAGTCAAAAAGCAGAACAACAAGATGTACATGTCTGGCAGTAAGAAACAAACTTTCAAGTTCCGTGACCAGACAGTTGACCTAAAAGAGACCAAAGATCTCTATGGTCAGCTGAGGGTTCTCACCAGGTCGAGCAGGGACATCGATCAGAAGAATGCAGTTGGCAACTATGAGTTCACATTCACTCCGAGAGCACTATTTGCACCAGACGGCTCAATGCTGCCATGCACTGACAAGTCCAAGCTGATACACAGCCTTGAGAAGCTGGCAAAAACAGATGAAACCCAGGAACAGACAGAAGCTCTAGCGGCCAAAGAACAGGATGATGACAGAGGTCCTGTATCATCATTTCCATCGTCGTCATCAAATCAAAAGATCGCCATTGTTGATGGAATGGTGCTTGTCCAAAAGATGACAAAGAAATCAGGGACAATCAGCACAGTCAAAGATCTAGCCCAGTGTTTCAATGACAGGCTCGTGAGCTTGACAGCAGGGTTCAGTGAGGTCATCCTGGTCTTCGATACATACAAACCTAACTCATTAAAGGAGGAAACTAGAGAGAGACGACGACAAGGAAAAGCTCCTATACAGTATCAGGTTGCAGATGATACGAACATCAAACACATCCTACTGGTACGGTTTCTATCGCACGAAAAAACGAAAGCAGATTTGACAGACTATCTCGCCAAAGCAACCCTTGATTACAACAAAAACTCACCTCAGTTAGTCATCACATCAGCATCAGGTCACACCAGAAGCAACAGAAACATGCACTTTGAAGACAACAATCACGAGGAGGCTGACACATTGATGATCTGCCTGGCAGCGGAGGCATCACAGCGGTGTCCTGATGCACAGCTAGTATTCTTCACTCCTGATACTGACATCTTGGTTCTGGCTGTGGTACACTATGACAAGCTCTGCAAAAAGACATCTATTTTGATGGTATCAGGTACAGTCGAAATAGAGCTAATCTGGAGAGCTTTGGGCAAAGAAAAGGCGCAAGCTTTACCTGTATTCCACGCATTCACTGGAGCAGACAGTATTGGAAAATTCTCAGGAATAGGCAAAACAAAATGGTTTCAGCAGTATATGAAAGCTGACATGCACTTAGAGCACTGATGAAACTACCGGAGAAAGGTGACCTAACACAGGAGGTGAAAGACGTATTGGGCAAATTTGTGTGCTCAAGCTACTGTCCCAAGGGTATTCACATTGCAAGTATCCCTGATCTAAGATGGTATCTGTTTTGTAAACACCTAGATGAAAGCAACAACTTACCTCCTACACTCGGTGCACTTGAGGAACACATCCAGCGTTTGCGGTTACAAAGCCGAGTATGGTGCCAAGCCAATGTTATGCAGCAACAGCCTTTTGACCCCCTGAAATTTGGTTACTATCAGGACAAAAGTGGCCAAATACTGCCAGTCACCACAAAGGTTCCTCCTGCCCCACAAGCCATCATCGAGTTGGTCAGATGCCACTGCAAAACCAACTGTTCTACACAGAGATGTTCATGCAGAAGGAATAACTTGCCTTGCACAGAACTATGCTTCTGCGGCACAGAATACGAAAACGATGCAGACTGTAATGTTGAATATGACACTGAGAGTGATGATGATGTGTAATGATATGTCAAACTGAGATAGGAAATACGTCTATACGTATGCTGTTGTCACTACCAACAGTTTGAGTGTGCATTTTTTTATGAAAATACAAACATAATTTCACAAACTTCTTCTTTTCTTGGTTTTTGGTGTTCATAATCACTAATTTGACATAAGCTTTGGATTTCTTGGGCCTGGAAACATAGGATTAGCATTTAGAATGAAGTTTCTATGTCAATTACAAGCCGAGATATTTGGAAATTCTTATTTTATGGCGGCCATTTTGAAAATCCAAAATGGCGGCTATGCAGGCATCTGCGCAAATGTAAACATTGATTTTCAGATTCCTGATGCCATAAGCTTTCCAAAAATGCACTGGTTTGCTAATCTCCCTAAATTTTGAACGAAAGTGTTTTTATTGACATAGTGAACCGGACTATAATTTATATTGATAAATTTATGCTTCCAAAGTTTGACAAAATTAATGGTGAGGCAAAGCCTACCCTGCCTACCTTATAAAAACGCCTCTATATATATATATACACACACACACACCTTTGTTAAGCTTTTTTTGCTTTTGCCCGAATTATTCATCCTGACGAAGGTCAAGCTTGTCACTCCACCTTAGACCTACAGTTTAACGTGGAATCCGAACCACGCCCCACCAGCAGCCGAGTGTCTTAACCACCAGGCTCCCCACTACCCAGGGTACCCATTTATCTACCATCCAATTTTTTTATTGTGTGGAAGGATGAACAGCTGGGTTTTGCTGCGCGCCGCCTGCCGTCATCGAGTCTCGATCATGGGGCCGATGAATTTGTAGTCAGCGACGCTAACCACTACACCACTGAGGAGCATATATATATACAGTAAACCCTCGTCCAACGCGTGTTTGTCCAGCGCGAATTTGCTTATACACAGAAAAATAAATGCGAACAATTATTTGCCGAATGTAGAAAAATTTATGATACTCTGTCCGCTAAACACGCTCTAATACAGTAGTACTGTACGTGTGCTAATGCGCGTTCTAGTGTTTTCTCCTACACTCTCCAACACTCCCGCATCTCCCTCCCTCTCGCGTCACCCTTCACATCACCCTTTGTCTCAGTCCCGCTACCGCGTTAAGTTCAGCGAAGTTGTGTTGGATTGTTTTTGTCGTATTTTGCCATTGTTTTGCTATTACCTTTAGACAGCAGTATGGCACCAAAACGTAAAGCATCTGCGAGTGATAGTGAAGAGAAGAAAAGTCGTAAGGTTATGAGTCTAGGGATTGTTTCCTGGGATCCCGGGATCCCGGATGATTTTATGTGCGGGATATATCCCGGGATTTTTTCGTTCATCCCGGGATATCCCGGTGCTAATTACTTACATAATAATTAGTGTATATATAGTATAAATACCCTGTTTACACGATCATACATGTTGTATCATGAGCTTTTTCAGCTGCAGGACTGTTTATAACTAAACTTAGAACTCGGCTGAGTGATAAGAGTGTGAATTGTCTATGTTTTCTACGTTCGTATTATAAGTCAAATTAGTTCTTTTAAATGCGCTATGTTTTGCATTTTCATATGTTTAGTTGTTTTTGTGTTTTTACGAGCATGCTTATTCTTTACAAGGATATTATTCTTTACAAGTGTTGATTTTCTTACAAATAGCTGTCTTGTTGCACTCAACTGTCTTTTAAGTTAGTTATTTCACACTCATAGTTACCTAATGGAATATGTTTAAATAAATAAATGATGAAATCTTTATAATTTTTATATTAATTCCTTTTTAAAAGTATAAAAAATTTAAATACATATAAAATAAAAATCCCGGGAAATCCCGGTTTCCCGGGACGAAGACAGATTTTATCCCGGAATCCCGGGATAAACAAAATGACTCAAAACGACAATCCCTAGTTATGACATTAGCCGAAAAAATAAAGATTCTAGATAAGTTGCGTGGTGGTATGAGCATAACATCACTTGGCCGCGAGTATCACGTGAATGAGTCTACCATACGCACCATCCGAAAGACTGAAGAAAAGATACGTGCTATTTTCGTTTAATATATTTTTATTTATCATATGTAAATATCATTATGTTTATGATTTTATTATGTTCTTATTTCGTATACAATATAGGTCAGGAAATTCATTTATGTGTGAATGAAAAACCTACGCATCTAAGTATTAATGGGAGACTTTACGCGGCCGCGTTCACGTATCTCCATTTATCCCATGAGGTATTAAGTTTGTTCAACGCGGATTTACCTAACGCGCCGTTCTCGAGGAACCTAACCCCCGCGTTGGACGAGGGTTTACTGTACAGTGTGTATATATATATATACACACACGTCATTAAATTCGCAGCATTTTCACTAACTCCTCACCGCATACTGTCATATATAACACTGGTATGCATATGGAAAACTGATGAGTGTAACGAAAATGGTTCACTGAGTAGGTCGGTAGTCAATCTAACAATTATTAAATTCCTTTTATGTCAATAACTGGGTGGATGAAACCAATTGGTTGCTCACCAGAGTTATTCTCCACACTAGTATTTATATACTGTGTGACAAGAGCGTGCTCTGTAATAGATATACATTACCGATCAACCAACCGGAAAAGAACCAAGACCACGCTGGTGGAAAAAGCCCCGCTAAAAGGAGAACAAAGGAGAACGAAAACGAGGAACGGGGGCAAGAGGACGGAACTGGAGAAGGGACGAGAACAGACACCGAAGAAAGATCCCACCAGCAAGTACGCTCTCGACAATTATACAGGAAGGAGAAAAGAGACTCTCTAATAACTAGCAGTAAGTGACTAATTGTGTTTTTAGCCCAGTTAGATCTTCTAACTTCTAACTTAGAAGACTCATTAAATTAAGCTGGGTCAGACAACTTAGGCCTACATTGTGGCCTAAGACCCAGCATCAACTCATAGCTTAACAAAGGTAAAGGTAGATTGCCCTAACCTAGTTTGGTGAGGAATCCTACTGTGGACCTCAATTTATCTGCCCGCTCTGGACCATTTCCGGAATCTCTAGGCTGACCCCTCCAGGCTAGACTTGATCTACTCTATAGTTAGACTGGAGATATAAGGGGTGGGTTAATTGTGGACCAATTCATACAGAGCATTTTTCACATTGGTGGTCCGTGTGTGGGGAATAAACAAACCTTAACCTTACTTAACAAAAATTGCAGAATTAGGCTAAATGGTCTAGCCTAAGCCTAAGCCTAAGCCTAACCTAATCAAGCCTAATTAGGTCTACAACCTAGGGCCTAACTAGGAAACATTTACATTTAAGGAGTCTCATCCTCTTATAAGCTTAGACCTGAGTGACACATAAGTACTTGGGGGGGATTAAACCAAATTTAAACTTGACTGTTTTGTCTGTGCTCTCTCTTCTCTGGTAATTTCTTCTTGTCCTCTATTTCATTACGATCCCCAGTTAAACAATTTTGACTTAAACATGGACAGTGCGGAATTGAAAAAGTTAAAAAAGAAAAGGGGGCAAAGTTGGGAGCTGTTACAAAGGCCAAGAACACTTTTAACAATATTACACAACCAGGTAAGGAAGATTTAGAGTGTGTAATTCTTAAATTGGAAACTAAAAAGAAGGAAATAATAGCCATTGATGAGAGTATTTCAGAGTTAGTTGAATCCGAAATGGCTGAAGAACAATTGATAGACCCTTACGCTGATAATGATGTTCAGGTAATCTCAATTGAACAGCAAATAAGGAGACTACGGTCTCGTTTGACTGACTTAACACCAAATAAACCTAATTCTGATTTTAATCAAAGTAGAGCTAACCTTCAACAAAATTTAAGTGGCATGCTAAATCCTGAGTCACAAGAATTGAGGGCTCAGTTACCCATTTTGCTAGTGTTAGAAAATCTAGAAGAGGAAGAACCATTGTTGTCCCAAGGCGATACGATGACTAAGCTGATTGATGCAGCATTGCTTGTATATATATTAAGTTAAGGTGTGTATATATCCATCTCATAATTGTAAGGTTAGTGAAAAATTAACTTAATTTAGAGCTAGCATTTTTGAGCTCTTGTGGCATCATTGTTTGGTCACACTGTTGGCATCATTTTGGGACGCTGCGCGTCTTTTCTACTCGTTTGTGGAAGGTCGTACGTAAAGGTGTGGTCTGATAGAGAGCTCTCTTGCAATTCAGTTTGGTTGTTTAGATACATGATTGTTGCATCGTGCAATAGTCCAGGTTGCGTTGTTGTTGCAAGGTTCAGAAAGAAGACCACAAATAGTACCCTTTTTGTTTACTTTAAGTTCATGTAATTAAGCTCTAAGGTAGGCCCGCATCGAGTCAGCAACCCTGAGGTTACCCTGAGGTAGGACCTAATAGGATCTCAAATCCGTAAGTTTTAATTTAGCTTAACTTGGGCTTTAGGTAGAACTTGCCCTTTAGAATTTGGCCGTTCACGGCTCAGCTGGGATTTTGAACCCGACAAATAAATAAAATAACAGCTAGTACCAACATTTGAAGGGGACACGGTACAATTACCATCTTTCATTGACAAATTTGAGAGTTTAATAGGTAATAAACCTTATATTTCAACTGTTGATAAGTTTAGCTACTTAACTAGTTTCCTTAAAGGCCCAGCCTATAACCTGATAGCCTATTTACCAGCCGTAGGGAATTCATATGAAGTAGCTATTGATCTCTTAAACCGTAATTACATTAATAAAGATGAGATTGTATATGAATTATCTCAACAAATTTTTGATTTTGCACCCATAAAAGATAACCATAGTGATATGGAAAATTTTTATACAAAATTAGAAGCTATTATAGGACAACTGGTAGCAATGAGATAGATATTAAAGCTTCATCTTGGATTATACAAGGCATAGTTCTTAGGTGCCTTCCTTTGAGGGTTAAAGATATTTTAGTTCTAAAGACGGGAGAAAATTATCCTAATCTTGAAGATATCAGAAAACACTTTCCCAATATCCTAACTAATTACAAATTGAGAAATATTCCAACACAAAATAAGACCCAGACTATGGATAAACCAAAGACTGTTCCCAGAGACCAACTAGCTACAGCCAAACAGACAAAACTTGATACTGTAGAATCAAATGTGACCAACTGTAATACACGAACACCTACATCACAGAACTTTAATGTAACTGCTGCCTCAACTTACACACTACATTGCAAATTTTGTGCAAGTAATGAACACAGTAGTACTGGGTGTGACAAATATTCAGACTTTAACCAAAGAGCTAAAAGATGAACAGTTGAACCTATGTAAAAAGTGTACTGGCCAGGGACATTATAAGAAAGACTGTAAATCTAGGTTAAGATTCAAGTGTAAGTTTTGTAAAAGTTTACGACATGTCTCATCAATGTGTGATTCACCAAAGTGTCCAAACAATAGTACTCAAACTCAAAAGATACCTCCACCAAACAAAGGTAATCAAGAAAATGCCACTTTCATGAGACATTCTGTTTGCTCAAACAACGTAACAAGAAACACTGAGATTCTTTTACCAACTATTACTTTGGACTTAGTGAATAGTGAAGGTAGCACCACTCCAGTGAGATGCCTTATAGACTGTTGTTCTCAACAAACATTTGTTTCACAAAATGTAGTTAATAAATTGGGTTTGACACCAAACCCGAATGAACAAAACCTCAATATTACATCCTTTGTTAAGGATAACTCGGACAAAAATAGCTATAAGACAATTGACCTGGAACTACAGTTAGAAAATAAATTAGAGAAAATTGAAGCAGTTATTATTTCTAAAGTAGGACAAAACAAACTGGTTATACCCAAACTAGAACAAACCATAAATCATTTGGGAAAACACTACAAAATAGCTGATAGACATATCACTAACAACACAGTAGCTAACATTGAAATATTAATGGGGGCAGATTATATTAATCTTATTCATAAGGGCATAGTGAAGATAGGTAATGGTATAGCTGTAAGAGTCCTGTTTTATTTATTTAGACCTTTACAAGTTTACGTAGATAATTAACTATATGCCAGGGTCACCAGCACCAGCGCCCAAGTACTAGATTGGCATCCGGCACTGCGGCGCAAAGTTAATTTTAATAAAAGAAGGGAAGGACTGATTATTAAATCAATATGAATTTTTATATTTTATTGACAACAATTACCCGTAACAACTTTGATGGACTTATAATGGTGAGATTAAATAATGGCCCGTTTGGCTAATATATAACAGTCTGCAAATAATACTGATTATAATAATAAATAATAATACATAATAATAATAGTATAGTAATAATAATAATAATAACAAAGATATAATAAAGATAATAACTAAAGATAATAGCCACAATGACAACCTTGTCTGCAAAGAGACAGACAAGAATACTGTAAGTAATATTTCGAGAAAAAGAATAATAAAAATGGCAATAATTAATAATTAAAATACATATAGGTTATAGGCCCCAGTAACCTGTGGATGATAAATTACAGTTAATTCTGGTTATGGGATTGTGTTAAGTTGAATGGGAAGACTAAAGGAAATATGTAGGCTACAAATGATTAGTAGGCCATCTGCTGAAACATAATAGGCTTATAAAGTAAAGTAAAATATACTAAAAATTTAATAGGCAGGCCTTTGCCTCTTCAACATATTGAGCTGAGGTTAATCTAAAACAAAGACTATGGTAGGCCTCAGTTAGGCTAGTTACAATTTGGCTTTAGCCTAGACCTAACTTAGCCTAAGTAATTTATTATATGAATCTTACATTACTATTTGTAGTATGAATCTTAGTACTAATTGCAAACGGTATAAGGCGTTAGTATCTGCAGTATGCGGTATTGCATACAGATATGAAATAGTAAAGAATAAATATTAAAACACAAAACATACCACAAAGGAACTTTGCTTGCTGGCGGGGTGATTTCGAATATAATGTGTTTTTTTGGCGTCCTTTGTGTTGTCGTTGCACACAAGTTTGTTTTTACTTAATAATTTTACCAACCAGCCAAAATAATCCTTAAAAGCCCATTCATGTCTAGTCACACCACACTGAATTCTTAAGAATTAAATTTGATCACTGGACATATTTAACTTGTATTTATTTATTTATTTATTTATATTTAAATATTTCACTCATGCCAATTTGTGGCAGTTTTCACTAATAAAGAATACTCTTGTGGTGCAAGGCACTACAAGTACTGCCCCCCAAAAACATGGTTGTCAGGGGTAAAAAAAAAACACTTAAATGTCAAAACGCACTGGCTTACGAATGACTCTTCCAGAACGAGTCGTTGTTTGCTTTTGGATGGCAATATCCTGCAGCACTGGTTCTGAAGGCATGGATGGTGCTACAGGTGCAGTAGGGACATTGGGGGAAGGGGATTCTTGGTGCCTGTGCGATGGAGCCACTGGCTGGTTCAAAGACAGTTGGTTGCGATAATGAAGGAGAATTGGAAGAGGGATGATAGATTGTTGTACCCTCGGATGAGGTGGTGGTACATAGGATTTAGGAAGGGTAGATTGCTGTACCTGTATATGAGATGAAGGTACAGAAGATTGAGGAGGGATAGGTTGCTGTACCTGTATTTGAGGTGGAGGTACAGAAGATTGAGGGAGGATAGGATCTTTTGTTGGAGAAAAATCAAGGTATGCTGGTTTCAAGCGGTCCACAGAAACAGTTTCACGCTTGCCCACCTTGTCAATGATGAAAGTTTTGGGTTTACGGTCTAGCACAAGGAAGGGACCATCATAGGGGCAGTGAAGAGGGTAGCGGTGAGCATCATGTCTCAAGAAAACATGTGTGCAAGTTTGTAAATCAGGGGAAACGAAGGTAGTTTGTGAAGTGGAAGTTCTAGGTGCTGTGGGACGAATTTGCTTCATAACAGAGCGTAATGTCTTAACATACGAAGCAGGATCACATGCGGGGTTAATGGGTGTAGGTGTGAAAAATTCTCCGGGTAACCGGAGTGTGGTACCGTAAACTAATTCTGCTGCAGAGCATGCAAGATCAGTCTTCAGAGCAGTACGAATTCCGAGTAGGATTAGGGGTAGCCTGTCCACCCATGTAGTAGATGGATCAGTGGCTCGCAAGGAACTTTTAAGTTGACGATGGAAGCGTTCTATCACCCCATTGGATTGCGGGTGATAGCTTGTTGTTCTGATGCGCTCAGTCCCAAGAAGGAGCATGAGTTCCTTCCATAAGGCCGATTCAAACTGGGCACCTCTGTCTGTGCAAATGGTTGCAGGTATTCCAAAACGGGAAACCCAACATGAAACAAAGGCGTGAGCTACTGCAGAAGCAGTACAAGAAGTCAAAGGAACAGCTTCTGGCCATCTTGTGAACCTATCAATGACAGTGAGAAGATAGGTATAACCTCGAGAAGAATAGAGGGGGCCGACTATGTCTAGGTGTATGGCCTCAAAACGAGCCTTTGGCAAAGGAAAGGTACCAATTTCTGACTTTGTGTGTCGGTGAACTTTGGCACGCTGACATTGAAGGCAAGATCGAGTCCAATTGCGGATATCTTTGTGCATACTTGGCCATACAAACCTAGCTGCAATTAATTTTTGGGTGGCCTTAATTCCCGGGTGAGAAAGGGAATGGAGTTTAGCAAAAACAGCTCTTCGCAGCCCTTGTGGGACCAACGGTCGAATATGCTCAGTCGAGACGTCACATAAAATTAGTAAGTCTGACTTGGGTTCAACTGGTAAAGAGCGGACTTGCAATGAAGTGGGTGAATTAATAAGAGTTTGGAGGTCTGTATCCGTGGACTGAGCCTTAGCCATCTCTGAAAGGTTGATGTGAGAGTGTCCAGGGTCAGAAATTGCTGAGATGCGAGACAGCGCATCCGGCACAACATTCAAAGAACCTGAAATGTGTCGAATGTCTGAAGTAAATTGAAGAATAAAATCAAGGTATCTTCGCTCATTAGGAGCATGAGAGTCTGATTGAGAATGGAGAGCAAATATTAACGGACGATGATCCGTAAAAATGCTAAAGTCACGTCCTTCCAGGAATGACCTGAAATGACGGATGGAGAGGTATATCGCCAGCAACTCTCGACCGAAAGTGCTGTACCTCATTTGTGAAGGTGAGAGCTTGCGTGAAAAGAATGCGAGAGGTTCCCAAACGCCTGAAACAAGCTGCTGGAGCACTCCTGACACGGCAACGTCAGAGGCATCAGTGGCTAAGTTCAGAGGAGCGTCTGGTTGAGGGTGAACAAGGCATGTAGCTCGTGCTATAGCCTCTTTTGCTTGTGAAAAAGCGTTGGTAGCTTCGGGGTTCCACAGAACTGCAGTGGATCTGCCCCTTTTTGATTGGCGAAGAAGAGAGGTTATGGGTGCAAGAATGTTTGCACACTGAGGAATGAAGCGATGGTAGAAGTTTACCATCCCTAAAAAGCGGCGAAGTTGCTTTTGAGTTTGCGGTTGTGGGAAAGACCTTATGACAGATACTTTATTTTCGAGAGGAGAAATGCCCTTCGAAGTAACTTTGTGTCCTAAGAAGGTGAGTTCATCTACAGCAAAGACACATTTTTCAGGGTTTAGCAATACACCATATTCTGCCAACCGAGAAAAAACTAAGCGTAAATGTTGAATATGTTCTGAGGGAGAAGAACTTGCGATGAGAATGTCATCGACATATGTGAAAGTGAAGGAGAGACCTCTCAACACTTCATCAATGAAGCGTTGAAAAGTTTGGGCCGCATTACGCAGTCCGTATGGCATTTTTGTCATTTCAAATAACCCAAAAGGGGTTGTTATAGCAGTTTTATGTACATCATCAGGGTGTACAGGAATTTGATGAAAGGCTCGCACCAAGTCAAGGCGTGAAAATACTGTGGTGCCATGGAGAGCAGAAGTAAAATCGTGTAAGTGAGGAAGGGGATAGCGATCTGGAATCGTGTTGTCATTCAAAGCACGATAATCTCCACATGGACGCCAGTCTCCAGGTGTAGGTTTTGGGACCATGTGTAAAGCAGAGGCATACGGGCTACTTGAAGGCCGTATAATACCGAGTTCAAGCATGTGTTCAAACTCTCGTCTCACAATTGCAAGACGATCTGGAGCTAAGCGACGTGGGCGGGTGAAAACAGGTGAGCCTACCGTATCAATACGGTGGACAACAGAGTGTTTAATAGGGGTATCCTTAGAACAGGGTTGAGTAAGTGAAGAAAATTCATTTAGGAGCTGCTCTATAGCAGGTGAGCACTGTGGCAGAGAACTTGCCAATAATGAAGAGGGGTGCACGGTAGGAGAACCAATTACTGAAAGATGTGTGACATTATCAATTAATTGTGCTCTACGAACATCACTAATAAATCATTAGCAGAAAGAAAATCAGAGCCTAACATTGGAGTATATACATCCGCGACAAGAAATATCCAGCGGAAAACACGTCTAAGTCCAAGAGAAACTGAAATAGAACGATGTCCATAAGTGTGAATAGATGAAGAATTAGCTGCACGTAAAATGAAAGGAGAAGGTCCGTTTGCACGGTCTGCGGCTGTTGCAGGAATAACACTGTATTGAGCTCCAGTGTCAATAAGGAATGCATAGCCTGAAAGTGGATCATGCAAGGTGAATGTTGGACCAGGTGGTGCAGTAGTTTGTGAATCATTAAATTTTTGTGGAAGAAGGTTAGTATTGCTGTGGGAAGGAGTTTGTGTTGTATTTGGAGAATTAGTTGGGGGTATTAAATTAGCTGTGGTTGAATAAGTAGGTTGCGATTCTTTAACTTTACTTGCGTACGTAGGTGTTGGTTTGACAGTGTTAAATGAGGTAGTGGTAGGGTTAGTTGAAGTAAGGATAGGAGGAGAGGCTTGAGAGGCTGTAGCGTCAGACGCCTGTGACACCAGCCTGGTTAGTTTAAAGGAGGGTTAGGAGTCCATGGGCAAGGTGTGAGACAGCGCGTTGCACGATCTTTAAACTTTTCATGATACCAGCAAGGAGGGGTATGAACAGTAGACTGTGGTAAGGAAATAGGTTGAGAATGGGGCTGAGTAGTGGGGATTGAGGATTGAGGATGAGGTAAGGCTAATAGATTTGGATTAGGAGCAACCAACTGACCTGTTTGCGGTGGCTGTGGTTGTAGGAGAACGAGGCGTTGTCCAGGTTCATATTGGGAGGCTCTAATTGGACCAGAGGGTCGTCCTCGTCTTGAAGAACTTCTCTCTCGTTCCCTGTTGTTAGCTAGCTCTATTCGGAGAGCTTTAAATTCTTCTTTAAGTGTTCGTAGAATTTATTGTTGATACTTTAAGACCTTGTGCAGCCGGACTCAGATTGTCGTCCTGCGTGGCACAGATTTGGGGGTGATGGGTGTGGTTATCTACTTGGCCAAGGTGGATTTCAATCATCATCTTATCAGCTGTTTTGGCCATTGTGAGGAGGTCTGTATCATCTGGCATACAACGGAGCATTGGCCGTAGGGCAGTAGGGAGACCATTGAGGAAGCGGCGTCGCATTAAGGGTGAGTTTTTATCGTCTTCATTGGTCTGTCCAGCCAGGTCTTGCAGATGTCTCAGGAAGGCTGTTGGCGTTTGATCCCCAAGAACTTGGTCCTTGAGTAGAGCATTGAGTCGCTCTTCTTCTGATTGGCCGAGTCTCCTGACTAACTCGCTGAGGAGGCTCTCAAAAGCTTGGTCAGACGGAGGCAATAGAGTTACATCCCGCACTACTTTGTATACTTGTGTAGGCAGGAGGTTCTTTGTGACAAGGAACTTGGTTCGTGGGTCCGTAACTCCTTTTATCTCAAAATAATCCCGCAGTTGACTCACAAAGATTCCAGGCTCTTCAGCGGTGAATTGTGGAGTGGTAGGCTGATACATTGTGAGAAAGTCCGTTATAGGTGGTGAATTTGGAGTACCACCATTGGATGACCCTAGGTTGTTTTGGTCATTGTGGCTATTATTTGTTACAAGGTACTAAAAAAAATTTAAAATGTGTCACAAACTGACAAGATTTCAACAAATGTTGTTGAATGTAAATAATGGCTTCAGTAAGCTTGGTTGAGTATGAGACTCAATTAGAGTTATGAATGCCAATAACAAAAAGTTACGTAAAATTTTTTTTTTTTTTTTTTTTTTATGATGTAGCCCAATATTAGCAGAAAAATAGTCTGCGTATAGGCTGTTTACAAATAAGTAAAAAAATTTTTTTATGATGTAGCCCAATATTAGCAGAAAAATAGTCTGCGTATAGGCTGTTTACAAAATATAAGTAAAAAAATTTTTTTATGATGTAGCCCAATATTAGCAGAAAAATAGTCTGCGTATAGGCTGTTTGCAAAATATAAGTAAATTTGCATAAAAAAACTTTAGAAAATGCTGAATTTATAAAAAGGCAAAATAAAAGGAATATATTTTGCAATAGAATACTCTTCCAGTACAGGTGAGTGCTTTGTACTAGTGAATTTAATAAAATTATAGATGCAGACTGAATATATTGACAAAAATTGAGAAAAAACTTTTAGAAATTTTTTTTTGCATAAATTACGGTGTTTGGTCACTCCAGGAGGTTACCAATTGTAAGAGTCCTGTTTTATTTATTTAGACCTTTACAAGTTTACGTAGATAATTAACTATATGCAAGAGTCCTGTTTTATTTATTTAGACCTTTACAAGTTTACGTAGATAATTAACTATATGCCAGGGTCACCAGCGTCCAAGTACTAGATTGGCATCTGGCACTGCGGCGCAAAGTTAATTTTAATAAAAGAAGGGAAGGACTGATTATTAAATCAATATGAATTTTTATATTTTATTGACAACAATTACCCGTAACAACTTTGATGGACTTATAATGGTGAGATTAAATAATGGCCTGTTTGGCTAATATATAACAGTCTGCAAATAATACTGATTATAATAATAAATAATAATACAGTAATAATAATAGTATAGTAATAATAATAATAATAACAAAGATAATAACTAAAAGATAATAACTAAAAGATAATAGCCACAATGACAACCTTGTCTGCAAAGAGACAGACAAGAATACTGTAAGTAATATTTCGGAGAAAAAGAAATAAAAAAATGGCAAAAATTAATAATCAATATACATATGCTTTATAGGCCCAGTAACCTGTGGATGATAAATTACAGTTAATTCATTATGGGATTGTGTTAAGTTGAATGGGAGAACTAAGGAAGTATGTAGGCTACAAATTATTAGTAGGCCAACTGACTTGAAACATAATAGGCTTATAAAGTAAAGTAAAATTACTAAGAAAATTAATAGGCAGGCCTTTGCCTCTTCAACATATTGAGCTGAGGTTAATCTAAAACAAAGACTATGGTAGGCCTCAGTTAGGCTAGTTACAATTTGGCTTTAGCCTAGACCTAACTTAGCCTAAGTAATTTATTATATGAATCTTACATTCCTATTTGTAGTATGAATCTTAGTACTAATTGCAAATGGTATAAGGCGTTAGTATCTGCAGTATGCGGTATTGCATACAGATATGAAATAGTAAAGAATAAATATTATAACACAAAACATACCACAAAGGAACTTTGCTTGCTGGCGGGGTGATTTCGAATATAATGTGTAAAGTGGCGTCCTTTGTGTTGTCGTTGCACACAAGTTTGTTTTTACTTAATAATTTTACCAACCAGCCAAAATAATCCTTAAAAGTCCATTCATGTCTAGTCACACCACACTGAATTCTTAAGAATTAAATTTGATCACTGGACATATTTAACTTGTATTTATTTATTTATTTATTTATATTTAAATATTTCACTCATGCCAATTTGTGGCAGTTTTCACTAATAAAGAATACTCTTGTGGTGCAAGGCACTACATAGCTATTCAGACTCCATCAGGGATAGCCCCTTTGGGTGACCTATCCAAATACAACCTAGACCTAAACTAAAATAGTTCATGACCAACAAATACTACGTGCCTCAACTCAGTCCTACATAACACCTGTAAGAATAGCAACACTTTGAATAATATTATCTCAACTGAGAACATTAATTCATCATTAACAAATGAAACTTTGGATGAGGCAATTCAAACTTTATGGTTGCTAGAATCTGTGGGTATACATGACACAAATCAAACTTCAGAAGATCAGTTAATGGTAGAAAGATTTGAAGACACCATTCAGTGCAAAGACAATAGTTATTTTATTGAGTTACCTTGGAAAATAAATTGTCCAACTTTAAGAGATAATCTCAAAGTAGCTAAAGGACATTTATATAAAGTAATGAAAAAACTCAAACAAGATAATAATATTCAAACATATAATGATGTCTTCAAAGAACAGCTACAGAAAGGCTTCATTGAAGAAGTAACAAATAACCCTTTTAAAAAAGATGGTTGTCATTATTTAACCCACAGGGGGGTCTATCGACAAGATGCCCCAACAACAAAACTCAGAGTAGTATATAACTGTAGCCTCAAAGACAGTGATAAACACAGTTTGAATGATTGCCTGATTGAGGGTCCTAATCTCATTTCTGACCTTGTGAAGATCTTACTGAGGTTCAGGTTAGATAAATATGCCGTACAAAGTGACATTTCAAAGGCATTTTTGAGAATAAATCTTAAAAATGAATATGATAAGAACCAACTTAGGTTCTTATGGTTCAAGGATCCATTTGATTTGAATAAAGGGTTCATAACCTATAGATTTAATGTTGTGTTGTTTGGAGCCAATTGCTCACCTAGCCTATTAGCATTGACAATTGGACATCATTTGAACCAGTTTAATAACTCTTTAACATTGAACTTCCTTAAGGAACATTTTTACGTAGACAATCTAATAGGCTCAACAACAACAAAATCTGAATTATCTGAAGTCTATGAACACTCAAAACATTATGCAACAAGGTAACTTTGAACTTAGAGAGTGGATTTCAAATGATGAGGATTTAAACAAAAAGATTTTAAAGGATAATAATGGTCTTACTGAGCCATCAGACAGAGTTAAAACTTTAGGTATGAACTGGTATTTGGATGCAACTTCTAACAGTCATGATTCAATCTGTACTAAAGGTTTTAAACTTGATGAGGAAGCAAATACTAAAAGACAAATATTATCAGAGGCTTCCAAAATTTTTGATCCTATGGGTCTATTCCTGCCTTCAACAATAAAATCAAAGATTCTTCTCCAAGAAATTTGGAGGACAAATGTTGGGTGGGATGATCCAATAACAAATGAAAATAAAAAATCTTGGAAGAAGTTAGCTGCTGATTTAACAAAAGTGCAGAACATTAAAATTCAAAGGTGCTGTGGGTTTAGGGATAAGCCCCAGAGACTTCATGTGTTTGCTGATGCAAGCACACAAGCTTATGGGTGCTGTGCGTATCTTGTAAGTCCTACAGAAAGTCATCTAATTTATGCAAAAGGGAAAGTTGCACCTCTCAAACCTACCCGAACCATACCTCAATTGGAACTATTGGCTGCTGCATTAGCCATTAAAACCATTTCATTGCTTAAGGATGCTTATCATGATGTGAACATAACTGATATCCACATCTGGCTTGACAGTCAGATTTGTCTTGCCTGGATACGGAATGATAGCATTAATAGTAAGAATATCTTTGTAAGAAATAGGCTAAAAGAAATAGCTGAAGCTAATGAAAGCCTACAAGTAAACTTTCACTATGTTCCAACTAAACAAAATCCAGCAGACTTTCTGACCAGAGGTTTATCCTACAAGTTGTTGAAGTCAAACAAAACTTGGTTTATGGGACCTAAGTGGCTCTGTGATACAGACCAATGGCCTGTGGAACAAGTTAACTTGACATTAAATTTAATCTTTTCAAATGAAAAGGTTGAACCAATCACTAATTATGAAATTTATTCTGATTTCAACAAACTTGTCAGGGTTACAGCCTACTGTTTGAGGTTTGCTCACAACTGTTTAACTACAATTAACAAACAGCTAAATAAAAACAATCATAATTATACAGAAGTTGCAACCAAATACTGGATAGGCCATGCACAACAAAAAGAGTACAATAAAGAGTTAGAATTCTTGACTAATGGGAAACAAACAAAAGAACCTGTACCATCAGTAGTTGTGGATCTAAACTTGTTCAGAGATGAGGAAGGCCTTCTAAGGTGTAAAGGGAGATTAGACAAATCAAAACTGTCATACAAAAGCAAACATCCAATCCTTTTACCTAGATTTAGCTATTTGACAACATTAATCATCAGAAAAACACACAATGATGTATATCATATGGGGGTACCACAGACACTAACTACATTAAGAAAAACTTATTGGATACCCAAGGGAAGGATCACTGTTAAAACAGTCCTGAGTGAGTGTGTCACATGTAGGCATATTCATGCTAGGCCCTATAGGAAACCAAATCCTCCTGCTTTGCCAGAGGAGAGAGTTACTCTCAACAGACCCTTTGAGACTGTAGGCATTGACTATACAGGAGCATTGACTGTAGGGGTGGTTGACACTGAACAAAAAATGTACATTGTACTGTTTACATGTGCTGCCTCACGAGCTGTTTATCTGGATGTTGTGGAGGACCTTACAGCAGAATCTTTTGTTGCTGTCTTTAAGAGATTCTGTGCACGACATTCAGTACCAAAGACAGTTTGGACTGACAATGCTACATATTTCAAGGCTGGTGAACAAGTCATCCACGACTTGTTAAGCGATGAACTCACACAATTATATATAAAAAATTCAAACATAAAGTGGAAGTATATTCCGGTTGCCTCTTCTTGGTATGGTTCTATCTGGGAGAGGAATATACAAACAGTAAAGAATTGCTTGAAGAAAGCAATTGGTAAAAAACAGATACACTTATTTGAGTTGCTCACTCTCCTGGCTGAGATTGAGAACATCATTAACAATAGACCACTCACTTATGTGAGTGACAACATTAATGACCCGGAACCATTAACTCCAAATCATTTGATTCGGGGAGAACAAGTTAGTCTCCTGCCGGACTACAATATAGACTCTTCAGAAGACCCAAACTGGACTCAACGACACGATGAACTCCAGACTAAGTTACAACACTTAACTAGAGTTAAAGCTCATTTCATTAAACAGTGGAAAACTGAGTACTTGATGGGTCTAAGGGAGAGACATAAACAAATGACTAAGAAGGATTGGTCTGACACAATTAAGGTAGGGGACCTTGTTCTCATACATGACAGTACTCCAAGACAATACTGGCCTCTGGCTAGAGTTTCAGAACTCAGACCAGGGGCAGACGGGGTAACAAGAGTGGTCAAATTAAGGACTTCAACGGGTGACACAACAAGAGACATTTCTCTTTTGTACCCTTTAGAGTCTGGACCCAAAACAATGGACTTTGGAGAACCTTCTCCACTGACAGTAACAACTGGAGACACTGAACTTCCAGTAACTATTCCTTTGACAGTAGGAGTGGTAACGCATCCTACTACAACATTGACAGACACAAGACCTCAGCGACAAACAGCATTAAAGGCGCGACTATTTTTACAACAAAAAATAGATGCTTGGGAATTGTAATTTTATCTTCTAACTTTCACTTTTTCTTTTCTTATGGTAAAGACCATAGATAGTTTCATCCTATGGATGTATATTTTCTCTTCTAATTAAATGCTACACCTTCTCCATGAGAAGGTGAGGATAGGCACTGTTAATCAGATTAACAGGCATTTACAGTCAAATAGTTAGCTAGTCTACACTCAGACAAAAATTGGTGACAATGACACCAAAATTTTTATCTCCAGGGGCCCCCAGTATATGGAAAACTGATGAGTGGGTAGTTGGGAGGTAACGAAAATGGTTCACTGAGTAGGTAGGTAGTTAATCTAACAATTATTAAATTCCATTTATGTCAATAACTGGGTGGATGAAACCAATCGGTTGCTCACCAGAGTTATTCTCCACACTAGTATTTATATACTGTGTGACAAGAGCGTGCTCGGTAATAGATATACATTACCGATCAACCAACCGGAAAAGAACCAAGACCACGCTGGTGGAAAAAGCCCCGCTAAAAGGAGAACAAAGGAGAACGAAAACGAGGAACGGGGGCGAGAGGACGGAACTGGAGAAGGGACGAGAACAGACACCGAAGAAAGATCCCCACCAGCAAGTACGCTCTCGACAATTATAAAGGAAGGAGAAAAGAGACTCTCTAATAACTAGCAGTAAGTGACTAATTGTGTTTTTAGCCCAGTTAGATCTTCTAACTTCTAACTTAGAAGACTCATTAAATTAAGCTGGGTCAGACAACTTAGGCCTACATTGTGGCCTAAGACCCAGCATCAACTCATAGCTTAACAAAGGTAAAGGTAGATTGCCCTAACCTAGTTTGGTGAGGAATCCTACTGTGGACCTCAATTTATCTGCCCGCTCTGGACCATTTCCGGAATCTCTAGGCTGACCCCTCCAGGCTAGACTTGATCTACTCTATAGTTAGACTGGAGATATAAGGGGTGGGTTAATTGTGGACCAATTCATACAGAGCATTTTTCACATTCATATGAAATTTGTTTGTCTGCTGTGAGAGTTTTTTCAACTCATATTATATAATTCGACCATGCTGAATTCGAAAATGACATTGGTTTTCCTCAATCAGGTCAGGTTTTTTCTCTATTGGCCATTTATTATAAGTCCAATTTTATCCCAAATTTATTGATTTTTTTAGCTTAAACACTGTAGATACGAGTAATATTATAAGAACACTCGTGAAAAATGAAAACATTGTGTGAATAAATACTTTTATTCATACAATGAATATGGAAAAAAGTTTATTGAGGAAGGAATGAAGTTTTTTTGGCTTTCCGTCTGTTTTTCTTCGGGCACGTCTCGCTTCAAACACCAGCAATAGTCCGCCAGCATATTGATATCCCAGTTTCCCTGGTACCTCTCTTCCATTATTTTGATATCTTGGTGAAATCGTTCACCCTGTTCCTCACTATAATCCCCGCAATTTTCAGGAAAATAGTCCAAGTGGGACCACAAAAAGTGCATTTTTATGGACATGCGCGACCCATGAGCTTTGAAAGCTTCCATCAAGTTTTCGACAACGGACTCATATTCTGGACTTCTACGCTTGCCAAGAAAATCAGTGACAACTGATTTGAATGCCTGCCAGGCATTCTTCTCAGTTGGAGTCATTGCGTTTTCGAACTGAGTATCCTTGATCAAAGTTCGAATTTGAGGACCATCAAAAACCCCAGCATTTAGTTTAGCATCAGATATATGAGGAAATTTACTCTCGAGATATCGGAATGCTGAACCCTCCTTATTCATTGATTTGATGAAATTTTTCATCAAGCCCAGCTTAATATGAAGTGGTGGGAGCAAAATTTTTGTTGGTGGTACAAGGGGCACTGAAACGACATTATGCGACCCAGGTTCAAAATTCTCTCTGGATGCCCATTCACGCTGTGCATAGTGCTTCTCATCCGCTCGGCTATCCCATTTGCAGAGGAACCATGGGTATTTCGTGTATCCCCCTTGCATTCCCAATACAAATGCCACAATCTGAAAAAAAATGAAAATATTTAAAGAATTTAGAGAATTTGTTCTATCAGATAAAAAAATCTATGCATTGGACTGTCTCACTTCTGTGGGGAAGTTAAGTGTTCTTATACGCTCTCAAATAACCTTTGGAAAAACAACATAGTCAATAGCAATAGTTTACTTATGATATTAGTATTACCTTCAAATCTCCACAGATCCTCCAGTTATGTTGGTCGTATACGAGAGCATCCAGTAAAATTTTCATGTTATCGTAGCTCTCAGTAAGTTGTACGGAATGTGCTACAGGGACTGATGCAACCCTATTCCCAATGTTGAGAAGTACTGCTTTCAAACTTCGTTTAGACGAGTCTATAAATAGCCTCCATTCTGATGCGTTATATGGCAGGCCCAAGGATTCGATTAGCCCCTCAACATTGCAGCAGTACACTAAGGAAGAGGTATTTTCGTGCACTGCAAAAAACTTGCGGAATTCTTCCTCTCGTTCCTATACCAGGAGAATGTTGTTCCCGGAGCCAGCAAGTTGTCCTCTCGAAGTCGTGAGCCCAAGATCTCGGCAGCTAATTTGGAAAGTCCTAAATCCCTGGTAAGATCATTAAGTTTGGCCTGGTTGAGAGGCCTCGGCTCATTTGAAGCGGTATTTTGAGGTATATACGACTGGGACTGGTCATTGGCATTGGTCATTGATTCATCATCAGAATCATCGAAGTCCAGGGTTTGAGGTGGGTCGGGTATTGGAATTCCAGGACCATGGGGTACAGGTCTCATAGCAGAAGGAATGTCAGGGTATACAACAATGTGTTTATTCTTCTTGTTAACTCCTGAAAATAGAAACACAGAAACATGGATATAAACTTGCATATGAAATAGAAGAAGCATTCAGACAGTGGCGGCTCGTGAGGGAAGGCTGCGGTCTGTAAGATATGAAATAGGTCGATGGAGTCTGTATATTTTCTTTCTTTTTCATTCATATTGTCCCTTCGGGGACAATATGAATGCAAAAGAAAGAAAATATACAATCATTGTATATGTAAATGTAACTTGTATAACAATATGTATGTGTAAATGTATTTTCTATAACAATATGTATATGTAAATGTATGATTACCATTATGGTGAATATTATGCTATATATGGTGAATATTACATTATGGTGAATATTATGTCAAGTTTCATACGAGGATTTCAAAATATTTAAGAAAAATAAATTTCTAAGCCCACCTTGGAGGTTTGTCATGCAGAAATAGCAATATGTCACGTGATCCTTTCCTTCTCTCCAAATCATGGGAATTCCAAAAGGCAAAGATTTCGCTCTGCCTTTGCTCCATCTTCTCAAATTTTCAATGCACGTCTTGCAGCACATATGAGGGGCGAAATTTTTGTCCTGGTCCCCTAGCTTAATTCCAAAGTATGCTCTATACATTGTCTTCACAAATTTAGTGATTTGGGACTGGTTATTTGGCATGGTAACCGTCCCACATATGTAGCAGAATCTATTGGGATCATTTTTACACTCTCTATTCATTATGACATATTTTATCTATATGCCTGAAAAGTAAAAAAAGATATTATACAAGTGAAACAAGTGATGATAGATGTTACTGTTCTAATTCCGCTTTGACAAAATCACGAAAAATTCTATTTTACTTATGAGGCCATACCCGGATAACCTGAGCTGATTGAGAAAAACGGATTGCAGATTCAAAGTCAGCAGGAAAAACTCTATAAGAATCACTTACAAAACCCTTGACAGCAAAATTGATGCATACCAGTGTAATGCAACCATAACTTAAAATCACATATACTGTACTCTTTTCATAGAGAAATCAATATACAGTATCCCCCGATTTACGCGCTAGATACATTCCTGAACCTTCCACGTGAAATGAATTCCGCGTAAATTGGAGGAACTATAACATATAATTCAATGTGCTAAGTACAGGTCCCCCCAACCCCAAGACACCCCAAAAAGTAAATAAAATAAAATAAAATACAGTACAATGATAACACTGGGCAACACGTATTTTATTGAATGATATCTGACACTTGATTCTAGGTAATTTGGGTGCGCTGAATACGAATTTTAACTCGGTTTGGCTCTATCAGGTCCTGATTCTTGTCGACAGCCTATGTGCCATTTTCCAGATTTTTCAAATTAGGACTAAAAAATTAAGTCATGTGTTAAATTTTTTTTTCAAGTTTCAGGAATACAAGCAGTTCAAACTACAGTAAAATTACATTATAACGATAGAAATGACTTAAAATAAAAAAACAAACAGATATGAAGCTTTCACTGTGGCAAAAATTTTCTTTTGTAAGACTTTCTAGCGTATTTGCTTGTTGATGGCAGGTCTCTTTTCAAGCACCAGCAGTAATCAGCCATCATGTGGGAATCCCAGCGGCCTTGGTACCGTTCCTCCATAATTTTGATATCTTGGTGGAATCTCTCCCCTTGTTCGTCACTTACATCACCTAAATTACTTGGAAATTGGTCAAGATGGCTATTCAAAAAATGCATTTTTATGCTCATATTGCAACCTAACTCTTTGTAGTCCCTTAAAAGTTTTTTTACGATTTCTTCGTAGTTATCTGCCCTATAATTGCCTAAAAAGTTTTCTATCAAGTCCACGAATGAGAACCAGCCATTTTTTTCGCGTTCATTCATGACATTAGGAAAATTGCTGTCTTTAATCATTGTTCTTATTTGTGGACCGTCGAAAATTCCCGCCTTGATTTTTTCATAACTTAAACTTGGAAATTTTGAAGTTATGTATTTGAAACACTCGCCGTTCGTATCTAAAGCTTTTACATATTGTTTAATGAGGCCTAGTTTTATATGCAGAGGAGGAAATATGATTTTATCTCTGCTCACTAAAGGTGGATTAATTACGTTTTTTTCTCCGACAGTAAGTGATGTTCGTGCTGGCCAGATTTGTTTGAAATAATGTTCTTCCTTGGCTCTGCTGTCCCATAAGCAAAGGAAGCAGGGATATTTAGTATACCCTCCTTGTTGTCCTAGCAGAAAATTAACCATTTTTAAGTCAACACATATGATCCACTCGTGCTCCCTATATTTGAGATTTAAAACCTTTTCTATATGTTCATACTTTTCTTTTAATTTTGTTGAGTGCCCAATCGGTATCGAGCCGTATAGATTGCCATTATGCAACAACACACTTAAGACTTCTTTTCGAACTGTCTAAAAACAAGCGCCATCATTTGCATCGTAAGACTCAACCCCCATCTTCTTTAACAAACCAACTATGTCGCAGCAATATACTAAACTATCCTCTGTTCTAAAATATTTAACAAGTTCTTCTTCTCTTTTTCTGTAAAATGAAATGTATGTGTTTGAAGTAAGCAAGTTTTTCTCTTTAAGTCTTGAAGCTAAAATTTCCGCAGCCTTTTTTGGCAAATTTAGATCCCTTACAAGATCATTCAACTCGGCCTGTTTAAACTTTTGCGGATCGTTTTGACTTTCAAATACGCTGGGGTCAAAATCGGTGTCTGACTCCTCAAAGTGCATAACAATATTTTCAGGAACATCTTCAACTAATTCTTGAGTTGGCAGACCCTTAAATTTTGGAATGGGGATCTCATTTGAATGTAGCACAGGTCGTATCGCGGTGTCGAAATTTGGGTACTCGATACAATGTTTATTTTTCTTAGTGAAGCCCGAAGTCTTGACAAAGCAAAGGTAGCAATCGGTCTCGTGGTTAGTAGGCTCTCGCCACACCTGATATGGAAAAAAAATTGTAAAGCGTTAACAAAAGCGACGAGAGACTTGTTTTTATGAATTTTATCAAAAGTTATCACCCAAACATTTAACATTTCTATGTGTTTCAACCTTATGCAATATTTGAGATTCTTATAAACATTTTCTGTAAATTTTTGTTTATGTACCTAAGTTACAATTACATTTAGGTAAGTTACAGTATACTAGTGATTAAATTACGTAGTTTTATGAAATCATAAACTTACCATCGGAACTCCAAAAGGTATTTTTGAATCCGAACCCTTCGTCCAATGTCGCAGTCTTTCAATGCATATAGTGCAGGCTTTATGTGGAGCCCACGATTTATCTTGGTCCCCCAGTTTTATGCCAAAATAAGCTAAGTAAGCTCTTTTTACGAAGTCAGTTATATTTGCTCGTTGATGTGGAAGTGTAAAATTTCCACATATATAACAGAAGGAATCAGGGTTGTTTTTGCATTTGAACTTTCTAGTGCTTGATGACATATTGCTTGATTGTTCTGCCAATTTGTAAAGGTATTTAAAGCCCTTAATTCATATAAATTTAAGAAAATCTGAAATATAAACACAAAAATTAGTTTAAATAGGTACTTATTATGAAATAGGTACTTACAATCTATGAAATTAAACTAGAAACACGGATGAGTAGGTACAATATAAATTACGTCTAATTAAATCAACTATATTAAATCACGATGACAAAATTACTCACTAAATCATATGCCAATTCAAAATTATGTTAATGCCCAAACTTAATTAACTAACTCAACTGACTGACTGACTGACTGACTGATTGAATTGACTGATTAACTCTGGAAACGAGTCGCTTTTATATATTTTAGTTGTCCCTCTAGAATACTCTACAGAGAACAGGAACGCTCGAGAAAATTTTAGAATTCTATGATATTTTTAGCTTAATTTACTAATATTAAAATGGGTTAAAAATGACAAAATTAAAAATATTTTTAGGGTGTTACATATAAAAATATACATAATACAACAATACCATAACAATAGGTACAAATACCTAGATAAAAACCTAGTTGCATAATGTGTAACTGCAAAAAGACAGCGAGTATTGAGAAAAAAACCTTTTTATGAATACGACGAAAGAGGAGGGGTGTTGAGCAAAATCAGGACCTGATAGAGCAAAACCGAGTAAAAATTCGTGCTCAGCGCACCCAAATTACCTAGAACTGACTGTCAAATCTAATTCAATAGACAAAAATTTGAAATTTGTTCCCCAGTGTAATAATTTTTATCTGCCAAAAAATAATATTAACTAAATAAATAAATACATAAACTCATCTGTAAAAAAGTAAAATTAGTAATAACATGTAATAAAAAAATAGCACTCACCATTAGGGTCTCTTGGAGCTGGCTTCTTAACCACCAGTGCCTTTTTATTTATTTATAAAAAAAAATCTTTTTTGGACCGCGTTAATCCGAAACCGCGCAAATGGGGAAGGGGGTGTAAATGAGGGGTTACTGTACAGTACATGTGATAATAGGTTAGAAAGCTAATAAATTTCATGATTTTATGTCCACTCTTCCACAGTTAGACGCCCAGATATTAAAAAGATCATCGGTCTCAAGGAAACTAAAAAAACTTGTACTTTTTGTGGACGTTTCTACATTGTTACAAAGTTCCAAAGTACCGCAGCACACTTTAAAGGCATTTTGTTTTTATTTACAATAAATTTACAATTTTGCATTTATTTACAACTTTAATTAACTTTGACTGCTTTGAATATGAGACTACATTAGTGTTTTATTTACAGTTGAGTCATTACGTCATCAACCTCCAGCTCGGAGTGGTTGGATGTAGGTAGCGGTGTCCCACAGAGTTCAGTGTTGGCCCATTGCTATTCGTAATTTACATTAACGACATAGATGTAGGTTTGACTAGTAACATGTCAAAATTCGCGGACGATACTAAAATAGGCGTTAAGATTGTTGGCGAGGACGATAGAAATAGGCTCCAAGACGATGTAAATAGGATTATGGAGTGGACGGATAAGTGGTAGATGCAATTTAACGTAGAAAATGTAAAGTTTTGCATATAGGTTCTCGTAACAATAATTACACGTTCACGATGGATGATAGAGAGTTAGCGAGCGTTGACGAGGAAGTAGATTTAGGCGTACGCGTATCTAAGGATTTAAAAGTTAGGAACCAGTGCCTGGAGTCTTGCGCAAAGCTAATAGGATGTTAGGCTTCATAGCGCGTAATTTCGAATTTAAATCGAAGGATATTATATTGCCCCTTTACAAGTCCCTAGTCAGGCCTCATTTAGAATATGCCGTTCAGTTTTGGTGCCCGTATTTGCGTGAGGATATTGATAGGTTAGAAAGGGTTCAGCGTCGTGCCACGAAACTAATTCCGTCATTGCGCAACAAGCCTTAAGAAGATAGGATTAAAGAGTTAGACTTGCATTCACTTGAAACTAGGAGATTAAGGGGGGGCTTATTGAAGTTTTCAAAATCGTTAATAACATTGATAACGTAAATTTTGACAAACTGTTCACTTTCGATAATAGCAGTACTCGTAATAACGGATTTAAGTTGCGTGGCAGACGTTTCATTACTAATATCGCTAAAAACTTCTTTACGTTTAAAGTAATTGATAAATGGAATAATCTTCCCGCGCCCGTCGTGAACTCTAACAGCGTTACTGTGTTTAAAAACCGTCTAGATAGGCATTTTAAAAATATTAACGTTGTTTAAAATAAAAAAAAACAATTGGCAACAGGAGCTCTGGGGGTGGTAATCGGGGATGAGTCTCTTGACGTCTAATGCCAGATTGTGACATGCCAGCGTGTGATATGCCAGCAAAAAAAAAAATAATTAGACTAACACGAACTTAGTTGTACCTTGTTGAGTAAATTAACCCACGTTTTGTTATTCTTTATTCTTTTTTCCTTCTTCTCTCCTTATTTGCATGTCTGTAACTCTCTTTATTGCATGTCTGTAGTTTGCATGGTATGATAGTGTTTGAGTTAAGAATGTGTTACATGGTTTGTAAGCGTTCTTATTTTACTTCTTTTCATCTTTCATGGTTCACCCCTTTCCGGCAGAGTGGGCTTTGCCTCCCTATGGAGTAGAGGACCGTTCTGCAATCTTTCCTTTTCTCTCTGACTATTTTTCTGACTTGTCGGCAGTGGCCGGCGGATGATGATGGTGAGCCTTTTTTCTCTTTTTCTGAATGAATGTTAACCCACGAGTGATAGGTGTTGCTATTTACTTAACCCCTTATTCTCTTCTCTTAACCCCCTACTCTTTCCTTTCTCTCGGGCTAACCTTAGAGTGGATCTTAGAGTCTTGTTAGCTTTAGCTTCTGTAGATCTGTAGATCTTTGAATGGCTGCAAAAATATCTTCCGTCCGAGTTGCATGATTGTAATATTGCAATTTTTAAGAATAATAATTAATTAAGAAATTATAAATTAAATGCGTAATTTCATAAAAGTAAATTTTGTACGTTAAAATTACTTAATAAAAATTGCCTGATTCACCCTCATTTTAAAAGCGTCTATACCTATTGGCTACTCAGTAGGGGTTAAAAGCGCAGGCATTTTCACGAGAGTAATCTCCGAGACTATACACACACTCGTATATCGACTAAGCTTATCTATACTGTAGAAAGCCAGTCCAGTCTGTCTGTCCGTTTGCAGACACCATCTATTTTACTATTAAACGATTTTGAAAATAGAAATACGAGTAAATGCGCTTTGCTTTGTTTCAACATTTTACTAGCGCGTTAAGATTTTCATTGTTACGTTCTTTTCTTTAGTTTTATTGCCCGAATAATTGACCCCCCCAATTACCAGTGTTGGGAGTAGCGGTAGAGGAAGCGCCGCTGCTTTTGAGAAAAAGTAGCGAAAGCAGTAGGGGCGCTACATTTTAGAGAAATTCTGACCGCTACTCGCTACTTTTAAAGTGAATAAAAACCATTTTGTTCTTATAGTTTATAAGGTAATAATATTACAATAAATAAAAGCAATGATGCTGCCGCATACATGTAGTCATACTTATTTTATTTTAAATAAATAATGCATATTTGACTGTTTTTATTATTTTCACTTAGGCGTTCCTGAACCTTCCGCGTAAAATGAATTCCGCGTAAATTGGGGGGACTGTAACATAATTCAATGTGCTAAGTTCGGAGCCCCCCAACCCCAAGACATTATTAGCAGTCAAATAAAAGAACTGAACTGAATCAACGCAATTTTTACTAGCCCACAACTATAGAAGATGTAACGAGATATTAGTTTTTTTCCTTTTGCCTGCTTTATTCATGTCCTACTGTGCTATACACTATACAGTATACACCTTTTTTGCCTCGCACAGCTCCTCAGTAACTGAAAGCAACAACTGAGCTACTGAATTTGTGATTTACAGATATGTACATCCTATATACTATTGAGCTAAAATGTGTCTGTGTGTCTGTCCGCTTTCTTTGGAACCGTGCACAGACTAAACGGCACATCGGAAAATTCTGCAACCACCACCAACTGATAGCCCATGAGCTGCCGATGTGCTTTGTCAAGTTTCCCGGTCTTAGGTGACAATTACTGGGTCCGAAGGCCCCAGCACCGCGATAAAACTACAGAAAAGAACGCAGCCATGAAAATCTTGAGCTTCACATTGTGTGACATATACTGCTACCTGTAGCAGTATATGTCACAGTTCTACCCGCCCGGGGGTAGTGGGGGAGGGGTGGGGTAATTGGGGGAGGGGAGTGGGTGTAATGGGGAGAGGGGTGGGGGTAATGGCGTTTTTTACTTTTGTGAGTGGGGGGGGTGGGTAATGGGGGAGAGGGGGTGGGGGTAATGGGGGAGAGGGGTGGGGTAATGGGGATAATGGCTTTTTTTTAAATTTTGTAGCTGGATGACAGTGCTACCCGCTCGGAGGGCTACCTGCCCGGAGGGCCAAGTTGGACAACGGTCGCGAGCGATAGCGAGCTACCGCTTGTTGATGCTATTTTCTAATACTTGCACAAATTATACATATGTATTTGAAAATTATTATTTCAATTTTGAATGCTTTTCAAAAGTAGCGGTAGCGGTGATGGAGCGGTAGTGCGCTACTTTTCCAAATGAGTAACTCTAGCGGTAGCGCCGCTATTTTCAGGAGTTAGCGCGCACAACACTGCCAATAACCGAGGTTCAATTATTCGGTCAATAAAAATATAGAAAAGAACGCAGCCATGAAAATCTTAAGCTTTACGTCCGAACTCATTGTATCAAAATTTGTGAAGCTTAAGATTTTCATGGCTGCGTTCTTTTCTATAGTTTTATTGACCGAATAATTGACTCCCCAGTAATTGGGGGCTGCAGGCCCCAGCACCGCAGGTCTAGCTAAATGGGCCCGTAGGGCCCACTTTGGCTAGTATTTATAAATGCGTGCACCAATGAATTCAACTTTTACTTTTAACTTACAGAAGTACACCAATTCCTATTAGGCCATCAACTGATTTGTAATCTACCAGTATTTCTTTCAGTAAATAAGGTGGAGGATCGTTAGCAACACTATAATTTAACGATCTGTACTAGGGTGTGTCACTTTTGGACTTTTTTTGAAAAGTTATGGTGCTTACCTCTTATATTGTGACAAATTGACCAAAAACCATGAATAAACAAAAAAAAAAGACAATCGGGTAATATTTAGGGTCCCCGCCCCCCATTTGAAAAATAAGCCCCCTATTCACACAAAAATGGTGATTTTTGGAGATATTTTTGGTCATAGTTTCCTTACTAATCATCATATTTCAAAACTTTTGCTACCAAAATGTAGAGAATAACGGTATCCTCTTATTGTGAACGTTTTAAAAACTATTTTAGTTGTATACGGTGCTGATATTTGAGTGGACCTTATGAAATTTTTCCCTCTCTTTTCATTTCTATAACATTTATTTACAGTATTTCCAGGTTTTATTTACAAAAAGTATGCAAATATAACCAAATGTATGATAAATTTGCTTTTCTTTCAGAATTCTATTATAGATTTGCTTAATTTCATAGTTTATTAAAATTAATCAATAGTCATGGTTAACAGTAAGCCAATATTAAGAACAGACCTAAGAAAATATGATTCTTTATTGGGAAAGTTAGTGGAAGACATATGCGCAAGAGAAGGAAGCATGCTTCCAACGAATAGTGAAGTTCTCAATCACTTTTTCTTCTTGAGAAGGGATCAAATGAAAAGCGACAATGTGTCAAAGGAAGAAAATATTTTGAGAGTATTAGATAAGGTAGAAAAGGTGTGGATTATGGCTAGCATACCATCAAAATCCGTTAGAAAGCAGAAAGGACCCCAAAAAATGTTGTGGGATTTGATAAAAGAGCATGAGAAGTTGGGTAAAAATATAAAGAAGAAATGTTATGAAACCCAAAAAACATCTTTTCTGTCTCGTTTAGATAACTTATTTGATATATCAACTGAAAATGTATGTAATGAGATCCAAAATGATACATTGAGAACTATACAACAGAAGAATGAGGATCTTCGCTTTTTAGAAGATCAGCGAAGTGCTAGAATATATTCTCTGGGTCCGATCGATAAAGCTTATGTAGCCAAACTGATCAAAAAGACTGCTAGAATAGAAGGTGAAGAACGAAGAAAATTGAAAGAAAAAGAGCGAAAGGCACTAGAAGAAGAGACACAAACTTGAATCATCTGAAGGCGAGTTAGTGGACTCAAGTAATGGTGAAGATGATTTTACTTCGAGCCCAGGCCCATCAAAATGTCCTAAGTTACTGCAGTCAACATTAATGTCTAATACAGCTGATCGTTTAGGACTATCATTCGGACAACGCTCGACATTTGCATCTGTGATAGCAGCTGAATGTTGGCTAGATTTAAAAGAGATGTCATTATCGAAAAGTACTTCTGCGCGAGCTGCGAAGAAGTCGAGGAAAGCTACTGCTGACACTATTAAAGAATCGTTCAAGCCATCTCAATATTGTGTAGTCCACTGGGACAGCAAAATGATACTGAATGTTTCAGAAGGAAAGCAGGATCGATTGGCAATACTTATATCGGGAGAGAATGTTGAGAAACTTCTCTCGATACCCGATATCGGTGTCTCAACTGGATCGACACAGGCTTGTACTGTTTTTAGCACAATCCAAGAATGGAAATTACAGGATAAGGTTTACGGAATGGTATTCGATACTACTTCATCCAATACTGGCTGGATAAAAGGGGCTTGTAAAGTACTGGAAGACCTCTTTAGAAAAAAATTATTATGGCTCGCTTGTCGCCACCATATGGCAGAACGAGTTTTGTCAGCAGTGTATCTAAAGGTATTTGGAAAATCTACTTCACCCGAAAACGAATCTTTCAAGACCTTCAGAGATGTTATATGGGAGAAGCTAGATACTAAGCAACCCTTCGAACAGCTATCCATCAATGACAGACATCTCAAGGACCTGAAAAAATGTGTCATAGATTTTATGACAGATTTGCTCAAAGATAACCAGAGCCTTCCCAGGGATGATTACAAAGAGGTAGCTGAAACATCTATGCTCGTTTTAGGAGAAATTCCTGCCAGAGGAATACACTGGCTCAAGCCGGGACCTCTCCATCACGCCAGATGGATGGCTGTCATATTGTATACGAATAAAATGTTAGCATTTCCAGACCAAGCCGGATATGATAATGTTACAATAAAGAAGCTGGAAAGAGTATGCTTGTTTACATCGCTGATCTACTCCAAGTACTGGCTATCAGTCACCAACCCACTTGAGGCTCCTGAAAATGACCTCCTCCTATAAAACGAATTAGTTCAGTACAAAAAGATTGACATGGAAGTAGCGGAAGCTGCCCTCAACATTCTAAAAGGTCATTACTGGTACCTATCTGAAGAACTTGTAACCCTTTCTCTCTTTGGAGACTTACCTCATCGTGAAAAGGACAGGTGGCAAAAAAACTTTCCTCTTTCAATCAACCACCAGAATTCAAACAGGGTAAGCCGATATTTCCCATCCTAAAAGAACGAATTAAAATTCAGCAATTAGTTGGCCCAAACTCATGGTTTGTATTCAAAGTCCTTGGTTCAACGGGAGATTGGATAAGGACTCCAGCTGTAACGTGGGACAGCACAGCAACAATGATTTTCAACGGATGAAGAGAATACTCTCTTCAACTAAGGTTGTTAATGACACTGCAGAAAGGGGTATCAAACTTTTGCAGGATTTTCATGGCTCATGTAGGGATGAAGGTGAATTTCAGGCATTGCTTCAAGTTGTAGAGTAAAACAGGCGTGTTTTCCCAAAGTTTTCCAAACAAGGTCTCTTGAATTTGTAATTTCTTTCCAGTTATAATTTCATTTCATTTAAAATTTTTCATTATAATTTCAAGAATAGCACTTTGTTTCTATTTGATTAAAATTGTTTTGTGTTTGTATTTCATAATAAAAAATAATAAAAAAAACGATGGGGCTTTGCATATTTTTTTAGATTAATAAAAATTTAAGTCTACAGTTGTCTTTTTTTTTTTGCAAAATTTACTAATTTTAATCTACTAAACATGTACAAAGTTGTTCCCACTTTGAGTCTCTAAACCAAAAAAGTGATGCTCATTTAAGCCCATCTGCTTTTTTTATTTATACTAGTACAGTTCCCGCCGCTTCGCTGACGGTTAGACAGGCTAAACTACAAAAAAAGAACCCAGCCGTGAAAATTTTGAGCTTCACATTGTGTCAACATTTCTGAATCTGGTATCTCCCAAAACCTCCTCACCCCCATTCATACAACTTGGGGGCTAACCCCCTCCCCCATTACCCCCACCCCTCCCATTACCCCACCCATCCCCCATTACCCCCCCCCACCCTTCCCCCATTGCTAAACAACAGAAAAGAAACAGTCATGAAAATCTGTAGTTTAGCAATGGGGGAAGGGTGAGGGTGGGGGGAAGGGTTGGGGTGGGGGGAAGGGTGGGGGTGGGAGGAAGGGTGGGGGTGGGGGGAAGGGTGGGGGTGGGGGGAAGGGTTGGGGTGGGCGGAAGGGTGAGGCAGGGGGGAAGGGTGGTGGTGGGGGTAATGGGGAGGGGTGGGGGTAATGGGGGAGTGGGTTAGCCCCCAAGTTGTATGAATGGTGAGGAGGTTTTGGGAGATACCAGATTCAGAAATGTTGACAATGTGAAGCTCAAAATTTTCACGGCTGGGTTCTTTTTTTGTAGTTTAGCCTGTCTAACCGTCAGCGAAGCGACGGGAATAATAATAAATATATTTTATAATGATCCTATCCTTTTTTATACTAACAGTGTTCAAGGTATCATTCCTGACTTAATAAGCTTGCTCTTCTCCTACGTTGTCGTTCTCTTGCCAATCGTCTTCTTATTTCTGCAGCAGTCTCTATTTTCGTGGTTCATATATATTTTGCCGTCATTCTTGACGGCACGGGTACACTAGTTATAATATAATAATATAGATATAGATATAGATTTTCAAAGCCCATCGCCGCAGAGCTGCATTGGGATGATGCTCTATGGATGGCGGTGACATCCAAAGTATATAAGATAATATTTTATTGCAGTTCAGATCTTCCAAAGATATTTCCAAAGATTTTCTCTTAGAAAATGCATCAAAATGACCAAAGAGAAATAAAAAATTTAAGAAATTTAACTCAAAGGTTAGTAAAAACTATTCAGATTGAAGCACATTATTATTCTCTACATTTTGGTAGCAAAAGTTTTGAAATATGATTATTAGTAAGGAAACTATGACCAAAAATATCTCAAAAAATCACAATTTTGTGTGAATAGGGGGCGGGGACCCTAAATATTACTCGATTGTCTTTTTTTTGGTTCATTCATGGTTTTTGGTCAGTTTGTCACAATATAAGAGGTAAGCACCATAACTTTTCAAAAAAAGTCCAAAAGTGACACTCTAAATTCTGTACGTTAAAAACATTCACTTAGCACTTATACAAGAAACAAAACTAAAACGCACACACAAAACACCCACCATCCCTGACTTCACGGCGATCCGTCAAGATCGTACTGGGGTTCACGGGATGGACTCATCACTTACATACGTAAAAGCATTAGCTACACTGATGCCACCCAAAACATTACAAACATAATCCAAGCGGCTAACACGATAGAAATACAGGCAGTTAACATTAAAACACGCGCAAAACACACCACCACACTCATCAATATTTACATCCCACCAGATAGTTCACCTGAGGCGCCAGCCAATTACAATCCACAGTTACACAATCTGGCCTCTCTCACTAATGTCACTTTAGGAGGAAACTTCAATGCTAAAGACACTAGTTGGTACCTGCACAACAAAAACAACACCAGAGGCGCCAGCATAGCCACGCAACTAAACAGCCCCTTAATTCTTAACAACACAGAAGAACGTACACACATACCACATGAAGCAGGATACTCAAACTCCTCCCCAGACATAACGTTCTGTTCCCCCTCACGAGCAACACATACACACTGAAGAACAGAAAACAACTGTCATCAGACCACCTGCCCATCATCATTACAACGCGTTCGACACTCTGCCCCAACAGCCTCAGGCACATTTACAGAAATTATAAGAAAGCTGATTGGGAACAGTTCAAAATACAGACTGAGGAACAATTCACTACATTAAACAGCACACCTATCATAAACATCAATACAACACTCAAGACATTCAATCAGATCATCAATAATGCAAACAAATATGATACATACCCAATGGCAACATTAGGAAATACAAACAAACATTTAGGGAATTCATAACAACACTAAACCACTCCACAGATACATCCAGGCTATACAAGACTTAAACAACATTACCCACTCTAACAGCGGCATTCACACTTCACACGCGGCTATCTGTCGCAGCCGAAATAATATCCCAACATATACACAGCAAGCTAACATTCCAGTTAATCACTACGCAAAGATAAGTCACCTAAACAGAGACAACAACCAGAAACACGCAGACAAACAGCCAGACACAAGAAAACCTACAGACTCGACACGACCATTACACCCTTCAATACAGACCAGACCACCAAGATCATCAAAAACATTAAGGATTCGAAGGCTACTGGACCAGACAACATATCTAACATACACCTTAAACACTTGGGCCCACAGTGAATACTAGCTCTCACGAACATCAGCACATATTCATACCAACACTGTATTATTCCTGACATATGGAAACAAGGTAAAAATATTACACTACTCAAACCAAGCAAAAATCCAACAGAACCAGCTTCCTATAGAGTATAGACCCATTACTTTACTATGCACACCTTCCAAAGTAACAGAAAGACTAATCTTACAAATCACCAACCCACACATACCACTATTGCCTACTCAACATGGATTCAGACCTCGCCATTCAACCACGACAATACTCACTAAACTCACGCAGCACATCATGGATGGCATCAACTCCAGACGACCAGCTCAACGTACACTATTAGCAACAATAGACATTAGTAAAGCATTTGATGCTATCCCACGCTTCCCTCTCATAAACAAAATACTCAACACAAACATGCACAATAACACCATAAGGTGGCTAAGCAACTATCTTTCAGGAAGATACTCACCTGTCACATTTAATGGCAAGTCATCCAAAAACAAGCTTTTTCCGAACGGGGTTCCTCAAGGCGCTGTTCTCTCACCAACACTGTTCAACTTATAGATGCATACATTCCAACACCCATAGATAACAAGCTTACCTTATCATCATATGCAGATGACATCAATCTAACATCCACCCACAACAACATCGATACCGCTACAAATAACCTACAAACATACATAAACAGTATACAAGACTGGCTCACACACAATAGACTCAAAGTAACTCCCACAAAATCAACCATCACCTTGCTAATGTTAACCCCTCCGTCTATGGCCCTGGGGTGGTTCGGATCGACGGGGGTTCTAGTTAGGAGGCAAGCAACGGATATTTCTTCTATGACATTCTAATTCTTTTCGGTCGCCACTCTGTTAAATTCTTCGCTACAGACTCGCCAGACTGTTATGCCAATATCTTCTATGGTGCTTGGGTTGTCTCTTAATTTGGGCAAAGGGTCGCCAATTTTTAATTCTTCTCTTTTTATAATACTCTGATACTTTCTCTGATACTACAATTATCGACTTTTCTTTTATAACTTGTCGACTTAACTAAGTTCCTGAAGAGAACAAGGCTCGAAGGAAAATATAAAAACTTTCTCTTGCTGTAATTTACTTCTTAAAAATTTACAGTTAGTGCTCTGAATTTACAAGGGTAGAGGTTCGACCTCTTTCGACCATGGCTCAGGCCGGAATCTAAAAAACACTAAGGAGGCAAGGGGCCTCTGCCCCCTCCTCGCAGCAAGGCTGCTAACAAGGGAGGCTCGTAATGAAGTGCTATAATGAAGTGACTTGATCAAGAAGTCTAATGAAGAAGTGCTTTCATTTTACAAATACATGTATAATATAAACTTAAATGTTTGGTGGAAGACAGTCGAAGGTTAAGTTCCCCCCTTTTTAAACACATGATCAGATGTTTTGAAAGATTTCAACAAAAAATAATAAAAAAAAATAAAAATAAAAACTAATCGTATATTTTTGCCGAATCTTCATTTCTGAAGGCGATATCATTTCGTAATAGTACACATAAGTACAAATTAAGTACACGACTGAGTACGTATTAATTTTGGTTCATTACAATTACGATTATAATTATGGATTACTTCACATTCGCTTATGATTGTCCATTACAGTTCTATTAAAGTACATTCTTACATTATAAATTAAATCATTACATTTAATTACAGTTTCAATGAAGTACATTACAAGTTATTATTAATTACAGTTTCATTAAAGTACATTACGTTATATTAAATTAAAGTATTACAGTTAATTACAATTAAACAGTTACTATAACTTTGTTTTGTTTTTTTACAGTGTTTCATATTAATAGACAATTTAGATGTTAGAAATATAATACAAAGTACATGGCACATACGAGATAATTTATTTACGAAATAATATGCTATAATATGTTATGAATTTGAAATCAGAGCGAACGGAGATATTTTATCTTTGAGGCGCTCGAATCTGTCGTCGTGAGCGGAATTTCATAATAACTTACTAAGCATTTATGAATATCTTTAGGGGTGAACGCAATTAGAAATAAAAATGAAAAAAATAATACGAGAACGTATTTTTGCGTTTTCGAACGAATGAGAAAAAATGAATATTTAATAAAATTTATATAGGATAATGATCAAGATAAGATATGGACGTATGGGGGCGGGAGATATTGTCGAATAATAGTTATATTTATACTACATAACATATAAATAATGACTTCTATAGAGTGTCTCGTCCTTAGTATGATGTTAAAGAATTTTCATACATTGAATACTAGATATATGATGAAGGGAAAATGTGACGTCATAGTTATTGAATTTTTACGTATAGTACAAATCATTATTAGGAAGATTTACAAGAACGAATTAGAGACAAAGAGTGGGTAGTAATGACTAAGAAGTACAACTACGGGTTCCAATCCTGTTACATGCAATGTGCATGCATAATCTAGGGTCGAGGGTGAGATGCAAGACAATTCATAATTAATTATAATAACTTCTATAACAAATGGAAAATGGATACGACTAAACCATAGATATGGTAGATCGTAGGGTTGTGACACGAACAAAAATAGGAAGCTACAAGTAAAATTATTATCCAAACTCGCGTTAAGCGATTTTGGTTCTTATGTAAAAATGGACATTCGAACATAAAAACTATACGAACATAAGTACTGCATGAAGACAATGAATCCATATAATGATGATATAGGAATTGTTCATTGTTCACTTTTTACAGTGTTTCCCCCTCCAAAATGGTATTAATACAATAATATAATACAATTAATACAATACAAATGAGAAAATAACATCCTAACAGGGTACCATTAATACAATACAATGAGAAAATAACATCCTAACTACTTCAAGTTAGATGACGAATTTTTCTTTACATTACAAATTTTTATACAGAACAAGTGAGTTATTATATAATATAAAAAAAATTCAAAGGTTAATACTTTTATTTAGACAAACAATTAAGTTAGACAAACAATGATATGGTTAAAAAAATTTTACCAAATTTTATTTTTTTCTGTGGGATAAATTATGTACATAATGAATAGAGTAGATAAAAGGGAAAAATATAAATCGTACAATCTATAAGCTAATTTTTATTGACTATTGTAGGTAAAAATAGAATTACGTAATGGATGATGTATAGACCTGTGGTCTAGTGTGTATTTTTGTGTATTAGGTGCAAAGTGTGTATTTTACAATTTCGAGGGACAGATTAGCTGATAGGATTGTTCAAGTAACTGAATAAATGCATGAGCAAGATATATTAGAAAGCAAAAAATGATTAAGACTAAATAGCATAGTTTGCACTTACGTAATGAAATAGTTTTATTGTGATATTCAATGATTTTAGCATAAGGTTTGTATGTATATAGTATATATAGTGTGCATACATGCGTGTGTATGTGTAGGGATTTGGAAGGTTTTTGAATGAACAAAGTTTAAAAATAATGTATAATAATTTAAGATGGGTTTAGGGTTATAAAATCTTTTAAATTTAAGTCAATTATTGTTATTGTTATTATTATTATTATTATTATTATTATCATTATTATTATTACAAAATCCTTTAAGCTGAAGGTCAATTATTATAAAATCTAATTACAGGTAAATTTTTCATTAAAAATTATTTTTATATAATAAAAAAAATATTAAAAAGGTGTAATAATTTTTGCATGTTAAGTAGAAAAATTATACTCTTTCGTTGAATGTTGATAGAATTTGAATTATTTGATTTTTTTAATCTGAAAACTTGTTTGCATATAGACAAATACATCTGTTTTATTGTGTAGAAGTTTTATTAAAAATTAAATGACTGAAATTTAGGGTATGTGCGGTCATTCGGGTAAATTTCCCGATCGTACAGAGCAGGATAAATTAGGTACATGATCGATTAATTGTTACGCTATTTCTGTCATCATATAATCAAAATAATTATAAAACTCGTTAAAAACTTTTGTAAAAACGGTTTTGGTCGACACTGGGTTCAACTGGGGTTGGGGTGTTAAAGTAAAAATAAAATAAAAAAACAAAGTTTGGAGTACTACATTCGGGGGAATTGAGTGACTAAGCGGGGGATATAAGTCTGAAATTGACAATTACATCTTTTTGTGAGCACTTTGCTCTTTAAAAAAAGATTGCTTGTCACACTATTTAGAACAAAAATTTAAAAAGTTCAACAAACGGAGGGACGGCATGTTCCTCATAGTAATTTAAAAGGAGTCATTGGGACAAGATCGATTAATTAATTATTACACAACTATTATTATCACATATACATTACAATGATTAATTATCAAAGTCATTACAAACAATTGTAAAAACTGTTTTGGTTACAAACAATAAAATGTCATTTTACCTATATATTTATATACGCAACAATGGCATGAAAAAGAAAAGACAAATCGGTCCATTTCCTTCTTACAAGCAAAACAAAGAAAGGTTAACTAAAGACGCAACCCGGTCAATTCAGGTTGAATTAAATTTTCTTTTACAACACAAAAAGAAGGTTGAATTAAATTCTTAAATTACATTTTCTTAAATTAAATTCTCTTAAACTACAAAGAAAAAGTTGAATTCAATTGACTGCATTGAAATGACTTCGAATATAACTGACTTCGAATATAACTGACTTCGAATATAACTGACTTCGAATATAACTGAAAATGGAAAATGACTGCACTTGATCTCTATTCAAGTGGAGACGATTAACCTCTGTTTGGTTGACCCTCTTGGTGCAACCGACTTACTTGAAATGCATCAAGTATCTCTATAACTTAAACTGTCTAACTTGAAATTAACTGAAAATGGAAAATGACTGCACTTGATCTCTATTCAAGTGGAGACGATTAACCTCTGTTTTGGTTGACCCTCTTGGTGCAACCTTCTGACTTCAAAAACTGACTTCAAAAAAATGACTTCAAAAAATGACTTCAAAATTACTTCAAGTATCTCTCTAAATCTATAAACTCTCTATAAACACTCTCTGTCTTAATTTGCAAGTCAATTCAATTCAATAATTTGAAAAAAAATTTGCAAACAAAAATATAAAATGTAAACAACATTTCACTCTGGTACTATTATGTTTGGTACATAAAATAAAATTATTCTATACTGACTATAACAGTGAAAATAACTCTGAAATTAACTCTCTTGAAAATTAAGTCTCTTTGAAATTAACTCTCTGTGACTCTCTGTGTTACAATTAACTCTCTGTGTTACAATTAACTCTGTGTTACAATTAACTCTGTTACAATTAACTCTCTGTTACAATTAACTCTCTGTTACAATTAATTTCTCTTACATTTAATTTCTCTTACATTTAATTTCTCTTACATTTAACTACTGTGAAAATTAGTTTCACTAAAAAAATGTATCACTGGTGTCTGAAATGTTCACTGTGTTTCTTGTAAATTCTGACTTGATACTCATTATTAACTGTTAATAATACTGACTTTTCAAGTGTTTATAAATTTCTTTAAAAAAAACAAACTCTGTACTTAACATTTTCTATGGGGAAATCCTTGAGACGTGTCCTGAAGACGTCTTGCTGGCTACTTCTTCTTGGATGAAAACTAGGCGTGGAGAACTTGGAGTCGTGACACACCGGTTCAAGGGTGGATGTTACGAACTAGAAGTCGTGACACGCCGGTCAACTGGTTTTATCCTGATGCAGGGTAATTTCTATCTTGGCCAAAGAGTGGCCTCTTCTTAAAATCTTCTTGTTAAAAATCTTCTTGTTGAAATCTTCTTGTTAAAATCTTCTTGTTAAAATCTTCTTAAAATCTGTTTCTTAAAATCTTCTTCTTATCCTGGCAAGGTCGCCACAATGTTAACCCCTCCGTCTATGGCCCTGGGGTGGTTCGGATCGACGGGGGTTCTAGTTAGGAGGCAAGCAACGGATATTTCTTCTATAACATTCTAATTCTTTTCGGTCGCCACTCTGTTAAACTCTTCGCTACAGACTCGCCAGACTGTTATGCCAATATCTTCTATGGTGCTTGGGTTGTCTCTTAATTTGGGCAAAGGGTCGCCAATTTTTAATTCTTCTCTTTTTATAATACTCTGATACTTTCTCTGATACTTTCTCTGATACTACAATTATCGACTTTTCTTTTATAACTTGTCGACTTAACTAAGTTCCTGAAGAGAACAAGGCTCGAAGGAAAATATAAAAACTTTCTCTTGCTGTAATTTACTTCTTAAAAATTTACAGTTAGTGCTCTGAATTTACAAGGGTAGAAGTTCGACCTCTTTCGACCATGGCTCAGGCCGGAATCTAAAAAACACTAAGGAGGCAAGGGGCTGCTAACAAGGGAGGCTCGTAATGAAGTGCTATAATGAAGTGACTTGATCAAGAAGTCTAATGAAGAGGTGCTTTCATTTTACAAATACATGTATAATATAAACTTAAATGTTTGGTGGAAGACAGTCGAAGGTTAAGTTCCCCCCTTTTTAAACACATGATCAGATGTTTTGAAAGATTTCAACTAAAAATAATAAAAAAAATAAAAATAAAAACTAATCGTATATTTTTGCCGAATCTTCATTTCTGAAGGCGATATCATTTCGTAATAGTACACATAAGTACAAATTAAGTACACGACTGAGTACGTATTAATTTTGGTTCATTACAATTACGATTATAATTATGGATTACTTCACATTCGCTTATGATTGTCCATTACAGTTCTATTAAAGTACATTCTTACATTATAAATTAAATCATTACATTTAATTACAGTTTCAATGAAGTACATTACAAGTTATTATTAATTACAGTTTCATTAAAGTACATTACGTTATATTAAATTAAAGTATTACAGTTAATTACAATTAAACAGTTACTATAACTTTGTTTTGTTTTTTTACAGTGTTTCATTAGACAATTTAGATGTTAGAAATATAATACAAAGTACATGGCACATACGAGATAATTTATTTACGAAATAATATGCTATAATATGTTATGAATTTGAAATCAGAGCGAACGGAGATATTTTATCTTTGAGGCGCTCGAATCTGTCGTCGTGAGCGGAATTTCATAATAACTTACTAAGCATTTATGAATATCTTTAGGGGTGAACGCACTTAGAAATAAAAATGAAAAAAATAATACGAGAACGTATTTTTGCGTTTTCGAACGAATGAGAAAAAATGAATGTTAATAAAATTTATATAGGATAATGATCAAGATAAGATATGGACGTATGGGGGCGGGAGATATGGTCGAATAATAGTTATATTTATACTACATAACATATAAATAATGACTTCTATAGAGTGTTTCGTCCTTAGTATGATGTTAAAGAATTTTCATACATTGAATACTAGATATATGATGAAGGGAAAATGTGACGTCATAGTTATTGAATTTTTACGTATAGTACAAATCATTATTAGGAAGATTTACAAGAACGAATTAGAGACAAAGAGTGGGTAGTAATGACTAAGAAGTACAACTACGGGTTCCAATCCTGTTACATGCAATGTGCATGCATAATCTAGGGTCGAGGGTGAGATGCAAGACAATTCATAATTAATTATAATAACTTCTATAACAAATGGAAAATGGATACGACTAAACCATAGATATGGTAGATCGTAGGGTTGTGACATGATCAAAAATAGGAAGCTACAAGTAAAATTATTATCCAAACTCGCGTTAAGCGATTTTGGTTCTTATGTAAAAATGGACATTCGAACATAAAAACTATACGAACATAAGTACTGCATGAAGACAATGAATCCATATAATGATGGTATAGGAATTGTTCATTGTTCACTTTTTACAGTAACAAGCAACACAAAAGAACACCAGATAACTCCACAGCTTACACTAAACAACACCAACACTCCACACACTCACAGGACCAAAATACTTGGGGTCACATACAACACATCATTATCTTTTGCAAGCCACATTCAGGACATTAAAAACAAATGTACGTCAAGACTTAACACGCTTAGGATACTAACAGGCACAAACTTTGGACACCAGCAGAAACAACATCACTCATATACAAACAATATATTCGCTCAGTTATGGACTATGCTAGCCCATGCTGGGCACCCATTATCACACACATAAACACATAAACACTTTACAGACAATACAAAACAACGCACTTCGTATCATTACAGGATGCACTCCAACAACACCAATAGAACACCTGCATACAGAAACAAAAATACTGAAAGTTCGGGAACATTTAGACATGAGAGGAACACAATTCATGGCAGAAGCGACAATTAACCCACAACACCCTTGCCACTACATGTACAATCATGCACCGACACCTCGCACCATTAAGGTAATACCAGAGAGACATTATAACCAAATACTCCATTCCATACCACGCCCCACAGACATCACACAGTACAGAAAACACATACACACACACCTAACCCACAAAGTACTGACACGACTCGGTCCGAATACGGTCCTAAGTGAGAAGCCGCCACCCATTGACAGGTCAGAGACCAGCCTGAGCAGATCGGATCGAGTTAACTTAGCACGATTCCGATGTGGACATCACCCCAACTTACAGACATATAAACACAGACTAAACAACTCCACAGACGACACCTGCCACCTGTGCCAGGACGCACCACAAACAATTGAACACATTATGACAGACTGTACCACTCTAGCACAACATAGAACACAACACAACATCACTAGTGCTGAACCTCTGGTCCACTCCGGAGAGGGCGATCGGTTACCTGCGTGCTGCCGGCTTGCTCGATGAGGGTGGGCTGATCGGCTAAACAACAACAACAATAATCATAAGTATCGTAATTACCTTTATCGTATCGAGATGTTTGATATGATAGGTCATACGGCATAGTTTATGCTATTTTTAGAGAAAGCAAACATAGTGGTCATCTGATTGACAATATGACCTCGTGTGTGTGACCTGGTGACTTGAGGGGTTGCAGTTTCCTAGAAGGTGCCTTTATTTTATTACAAAGATCATTTTGACACCAGAACCAGCTTCCTACACCTTTGGGGAGCCGATCTAGAGGCATTTTTAGCATTTGACCTTGAAACATTGATTGACTTTGACCTTGAAATTTTTGTCGTCTAGGGTAAAAAATTTCTGATCACCCCATAGAACAGTGCTGTCCAACTTCTATAAAGCGCGGCCAAGATGTTGCCTATAATCATACACTGTTGGTTAATATGACTTAGCGACTTAGGAACCCGCTGAATGTTGTTCTCCCTACTAGAAATGACAAAATAGGGAAGAAAATTCAGAAATGAAATTTGGCAAAAGTCCATTCCGCGGGCCGCAAGTTGGACAGCGCTGCCATAGAACATCTGAACCAAATTTCAAGCTTTAGACCACTATTTCGGCAAAGTTGACATTTTTAACAGATATCCCCTGCTTCCATGAAAGATGAAAATCTAATATAGGCCTAGGCCCTACTAGTCACTTATAAATAATCTTTGACAACTGCACCCACAGTTTCACACGGATTTAAATCGGATGAGTTTCCAGGTCACTTGTCGCAAAACTACAAAAAAAATCCCCTAAAACCCTCGTGTTTTTTACGCGTGATATTTTAATTGTATTTATTAATTTTTGTAGTATACCCGTGAACCCATTTTCTTTAAAGCCGAAGAGGATAATAAAAAATATTTACTCATGCGTAACTATTATTATTTTATTTTATTTTCCGGACTTAAAAGAATTAATGATCTACAACAACAACAAACAATTTATTTCAGACTCAACAGGTACAAACATTATACAAATAGTCCATAGGAGGTTAAGAGAGGGTAATTATTCGTTTTTTGACCCAGTTCTTTTTATAATGAAAGCAAACTTTTCTGGTCAATTTTGAGGTGTTCTGCACGAATCTGCCATCCGTTTCCTGTGCAAATGCGTAGTTTTCGAGATATCGTCATCTTGAAAACTACGCATTTGCACAGGAAACAGATGGCAGTTTCGTACAAAACACCTCAAAATTAACCAGAAAGTTTGCACTCGTCATTTTCGTTTAAACTAACGAATTTAAACGAAAATATCATGATTTGACCTAACCAAATCATCAAGGGCGTACAGTTGACCTAACCGGTGTCACGTACTGAACTGTCCGCAAAACATTAGGACCGATCAATTTGTGATGCGTGATCTTTACGGGGGCTCCGCCCCCGTACCCCCGAGACCTAAATTACACAAATGATAATGTAATAACATGTGCCAACCTTGCATGGGTAGTCCGCTAAATTTCGCCTGCCCTTAAACTGAAACGACACAGGTTTATTTTTAGGATTTTTTTTACGGCACCTAAAGACCTTCTGGTCTTTTCTTAAAATACAAGCACTATTGCATTTAGGGCAGGTCACGGATGTCTTAATTATTCCGTGATTGAAAAAAAGGTCTAAACTCTTGTCTTCATCGAGGGCAATATGGCGGATCACGTCTTCAAAATCAAATATGCATAACTGAAACGTCATACTTCTAGTCACAAAAAAAAAAAACTGAACAGAGTTCAACAGACGAACAATTGCTAAAAATGATTTATTTGTAAAACAGGACAAATTGAATTACGCAGAAGTAGCCAGAATCACCAAAAATAAGAAATATTCACCAAATAGTCGAGATATATATATATATATATATATATATATATTATATATATATTGAAAAAACACCAAAAATAGGAAATATATTTTAATAAAACAACTCATTTTATACAAATTTGCACAAGATAATATATATATTTTCTTATTTAGTTTTGATTGGTTATTCAATATACTGTATATTGCTGTTATAGTTGGGTGTGACTGGGTCAAAAAACGAATAATAACCTAAGAGAGAGTTGTTTGGAGCACTGACTATGTAGCCAGTAAAACACTATGAATAATGAACGTACAGTTGCCTACTCCAATGCTTCCAGATTTGAGATCTATAAAATATATCGGAGATCAGTCCACTAACCATGGCTTCTAATATCATACTGACTGCCTCACCAAGCGTAATGATAAATCTAAACACAAAATTGCGTATGACCCTGGTTAGGAACCTTATTGACTACAAACAGCATTCTGGCACTAGGAGCACCATTTATATATCTAGGAGTTCTTAATAAACTCCTAAAAATATTACTATATGCAACCTACAGTTTTCTCCTATCATACTCCACAAATGAACTGTATACACTGGGGTACAAAAAGTTTTGAACATAATCAACTTAACATCTAATGTACACATAAGAAATTTTCTAATCAAAGTATTTCCCTGAGCAAATAATTGTCTACATTGCCTTAGAATATCACAGTCATCTGAAAGACTATCAGTTAGTATGTGGCTAAGATAGCCTGTGTCACTTCTAACTGCACCATACCATTCAATTGAAATTCAGTAAATTGTAGGCCTTGGTTCTGATAATTCTAATATGACTTTTAGTAGGATTATATTTTATGTCATTATCCTTCCCATACCTTTCACAAACTTTCAGAAGTGTGCTGAGCCCTTTTACAGATGGGAAATAAGAACTAGATCATCTGCATACATCAGATGATTAACAATCATTGTACCAATATAGCAGCCTATTTAACAAGTGTTCACTACAATAGATAGAAACTTAAAACAGTGTGTGAAGGAATGTGTGCGGCCCAGTAGCTCAGTGGTTACGGGTGGCAGACTCTGAGCATTGAGGCTCTAGTTCGTTCCCGCTTGCTGGCTCCTGGGTTGGGTTAAGTTGGCTGCCTTGGGGCGCACTTATCTCGCCCATTGTGGGAAAATGAGCTTCCTGGCTGTTACCTTTAGGAAGGAATATTTGAAAATATGAAGTTAAGTTTATACATATGTTTTAGCCGATAAGGGCGATATTAATGGGAGAGATTTGTACTCATAATATACAATTTTGAACATATAAATTACTAACATATACTGTACATGGAAAAAGAACCTAGCAATGTATGTACTCATATGAATCAAATGCAGGGTCGGATTAACCAATGGGGTTTGTGAACCTGGCCTCATAGCTCGCGCTTTGCTATAACTCACTGTACAAAGTGGGCTGCATCGTGGACACATCGTAACACCACTTCACGTTAAATCAGTGATGCTAAATGACGTTTAATCTGTTCAAGGCCGGGAGAGGAATCACGGGTCATGGATGTTCGTCTGCATCAGTGGAGCGACTCTTCTCTGTTGCAGGCAGTGGCGGTCCTAGCTTACATGACGCCCTGGGCGAACCTCACCTTCAGCGCCCCCCCCCCCTGTTCGCCAACACACACACATTCGAATCCCCCCAAAATAAAGGACAGACATAACTCTTTCACAAAATAACTTTTTATTGGACTAATTGTTGGAACTTCAGAACCAAAACAAAGACTCAAATTTCTGAATTTTACAAATCCTTCATCACGTAAATAGAATAACTCACTTAAGAGAATGTAATTATGATACTATGAACAGGAAAAATACAAATTAAATTGCACAACTGCCATAAATAAACTAGAGAATCAAATTTCTAAATTGTACAAATGCTCTATCACATAAATAGAATAAGACACTTAAGAGAGGGTAATTATTATGCTACACTTTGAACAAGAAACAAAATAAATTGCACCACAGCACAACTGCCATCTAAAGCCTGACTCTTCTTACCTTCCTTGATGCAAAGTCATGAATTAAATCATCATATGAAATCTGCTCAGCAATTGTATGATTTATACTGATGATGGCCAGACCGGTAAGGCGTTCCTGTGACATATTATTTATTTATTTATTTTATTTTATTTTTTATTTTTATTTATTTCTTTATTTATTTATTCTTATTTTTATTTTTATTTTTTTTGCAGGCGCTCATGCCGCCCCTCCACAAATGCCGCCCTGTGCGGCTGCCCATATTGCCCATATGAGGAACCGCCACTGAACTTGCAGGAAAGGTGTTCAGGTCAGAGAGGTGCAGGCTTATTGACAGCAAGTTTGAGGGGCTCATGTTCCTTAAGTGCAGTAAGCACTTTATGTCCTATGATAAAGGTATTTGGTGTAAGAAGAGCGAGTAAATTAACTATGATGTGCTAGAAATGGTTGTGCTACCTTTATTCTAATCCTCTAATTAACATAATGTGTGGTGAGGATAATGTATAATTTTTATAGTTATGTTATACATTGTGTACAATACTGAAGAAATGTTTGTCTTATTTAATTTCACAAAATTTTAGTAAAAAGGTAAATTTTCAATCTATTAATTTTTCTAATTATGTAGAATCAAGTTAATCAAATGTAACCTATATTATTTTAGCTGTAATCATGAATATAATCGTAATCCAGGAAAATAAACGTAATCGTAATCTACTGTATCGTAATCAAGAAAAATCACTGTAATCATAATCATAATCCAAAATATTAAGATTTGGATTACATAATCGTAATCAAGAAATATAATCATTGGAAATCTTAATCGTAGTCGTAATCAACAATCGTAATTGTGTCTGGTGGGAGGTGTATGTTCAGACGTTATGGAATGTTACAGGTGGGTGGGTAGGGGGTGTTTCCAGTGGTGTTATGTAACACTATTAATCAGTGATTTTTATGAACCCTCTGTTCCTGTGGCTAATAGATAAACGATTTTTTTAATTCTATGTAGAGTGCTGACAACCCAAATGGTCATAATAGCACTAATATAATACACATTTTAATTTAGAAAATTTATTGATAGTACAAGTTGTTGTACAAGTTGTACAAGTTGTTACATCCTTAAGGGAAGGGAACAGGGGGATTGATTGTGATTAAAATGGATTTTATCATGGTATTTCAAAATATAAGTTCCAAGTCCGGTGTCATAATTTACTTTCATGAAAAAAAATGGAAATTACTAGAAAAAACGTTTCACTAAACTGATGATTTTGCTGTATATCTTTTTCTGAAAAGTCACTAGAATGTAGTATTGTGCAGTTACATTTTTGTTTTAAATTTTCACGGGGGCCATGCTTCCAGATCCCCCTACCCTACCCACCCTCACCACCTTATTAAAATTTTATAATTCGACCATTGCATATATTGAATCAATATAATTTTTTACCAGAAAATGAGTTAATAAAAAGAGGTAAAATAATAAAATGTGTTGAAAGATAAACCGTAATATAAAAGACGTAAGGAAAGCGTCTGAATGCCTTTAAGAAAGAAATGATAACGAACTCGTGTTTTAAGAAACGCAAAAAAAAGTTACATTTTTAGCTTTATGACGAAATGTACGAGACTTTTCGTATTATATCGTCTTCCATGTGGAATTTCTAGAATTTAATATGTTGTCTCAAACTGACGAAATCAAATGAATGGTTAACCTTGATTTTGATTCCGACCGAATTGTCTATTCTGACGAAGGTCAAGCTTGTCACTCTACCTCAGTGGATATTATTATAATACTAAAATAATTTGGATATTAATTATCAGAATTTGGAAAAGATTTTTGACACAATAAATGGAACATGAAAAAATGAATGATAAAATACTCATATGATTAAAAAAAAAATTCTGTAAGAAAGGACCAGTCCCAGGGATTCAGCCCGAGCCCTGGGTCCTCTCGTGTGTAGATGATGTAATGACCATTAAAGAGTTTAGATCCCACGTAAAGCTGTAAGTCCCCTCTGTCACGTGACTTTCGTCGTCACGAAGGAGATTAAAGATCAAACAACTCCAAACATTATTATTATTTTATTCAGATGAATCAGATCATAAAAATCCAGAGAACAAATTAATACATAGTTTTATGGCACAAGAATGTATTCTTCTCTTTACTTACACTGTGTAAGTAAACACTGTGTGCACAAAGTTATGGGCGTCCGCAGGACTTTGTCCAGGAGGGTGGGTAAGAGTCTTACCCCCCGTTGGAAGACCACAACCAGCAAACGCGGGGAGCGTCATTTTATGAAGGGGATTTTTCCAGAAAATTTTGAAAATCAGATGTCTGCAGACGCTTTATTGAATAACCTTTATTAATAATAAAATAAATACATAGTCTTTTTACACTTTACAATTTTTACAATGACATGAATAATTGTGAAGCTCGACTATTTATTTTATTTAATTTGGCCCTTAAGCTTCAAGCTAAATTTACTGGGCTCTTATTAAAAATAAGCAGCTAGCTGTTATAAATTAATAATAATAAATAAATAAATAAGTAAATAAGTATTATTAATAGTTAAAACCTGTATTTCAATCTTAAACAATATTAATGGGTAGTTTTTGAGATGAAGACAATCTAAATTGAGGTATAACAAGCTTTGCTCTATTTCTGCTCTGATACGAGTGGATTTCTTGATGAGTTATAAAATATCTATTTACCCATTGCAAATTAATGATTTTGCTCTTACACTTGTAAATAAAAATAAAATGTGCCAGTTTGGTTATATCGTTGAGCTTTAGTAGGTTTAGCTCTTTAAATAATGCACTAGAGTGATCAAAGAAATCAGCATCAGATAATAACCTTATTGCTCGTTTTTGGATGACAAAGATACCATTTAATGCATTGTTAGCGGAGTTTCCCCAAACAAGGGTGCAGTATGTTATATAAGGAAGAACAAGAGTATGATAAAGAGTCAATAAAACTTGTTTAGGGACTACATTTCTAAATTTAAACATTATAGCAACGCTCCTTGAAATCTTTTTCGCGATATAATTTACATGATCACTCCATTGCAAATTCTTATCTAGCATTACACCAAGAAATTTTGTTACAGTACACTCCTTTATGGCGATTTCATTAACATTAAGTTCAAGATATACATTTCTTTTATTAGTAAAAATCATGAAATTTGTTTTACTGGTATTTAGGAAGAGTTTATTGGTGGTCAACCATTTCATTACACTGATGAATTCTGAATGAAATATATTCTTAGCTGTATTAACATCTTTGCAAGAAAAAGAGAGAGTTGTATCATCTGCAAACATTATGAAGTTCAGTATATCAGATGAACGTGGAAGGTCATTTATATACAATAAAAATAACAGTGGATCCAGAACTGAGCCCTGTGGCACACCATGTTTGACAAGCGCTTTAGTGGAGCAAACCTTATTTACTGATACAAAATTATATCTATTGGACAAATAACTTTTAAACCAATCACTGATTGCTCCTCTAAAGCCGTAACAATACAATTTATTAAGTAGAATATTATGGTCTATTACATCAAACGCCTTACTCAAATCCATAAATATTGATATCATTATTTCTTTGTTCTCCTTAGCTATATTTACATTTTCCATAAGATTTAAAATAGCCATTTCCGTTGTTTTATTATTACGGAAGCCATATTGATTTGGAGATAATAAATTGTAGGATTCTAAATATCGCTGCATTCTACTTTTTACAATTTTTTCGAAAACTTTGCTGAACACAGATAATGAACACACCGGCCTGTAATTTGTTGCTAGTGTAGGATCACTCCCTTTAAAAAGGGGTGTTATACAACCAGTTTTTAGCATTGATGGGAATATTACTTTGGAAATACTTTGACTGATAATTTTAGCCAAAGTTACAGATATCTTATCTTTAACAAGTTTCAATATAGGTACAGGAATGTTATGAATGTTATTTTTTGTATTTTTTAATTTACTGTTGCATTTTGAATCTTATTAGCATGCACAAATGATAAGTTATTTTAAGGAATTTGAGAAGTTAAGAAATTTAAGAATTTGAGAAGTTAAGAAATTTAATTCACTAACTATTAAAAATAGGTTTAATTAAAATTTTAAAATAATTTATTTACATTTTAATAGTATTAATTTTTTAATATTATTTCAATGCTTACCATGTTATATGAATAATATGATATTTAATATGAATGCATATTAAAAATGCCATACCATACCATGATTTTTATACTGAAATTCCGGTGAGGGGGAGTGCCTCCTTTTGCCTCCCCTCGTGGACGCCCACGTACAGAGCGTAGATAAAGTAAGAAGATTAAAGCTCTTAATGTCATTCACATCAAATCCATATAAAAGGGCAATACAAAATACTTCTTTGAATGTGGATCTCATAAATCCATTTACAATCCTTTCGACTCTCTTGGGAAAACTTTCATCCGAGTCTGTCAGCAATCTCATTGAAAGTGTAAGGAGAACAACGAACGGCAGTAAGCCTCCGTTCGGGCATTTCACTTTGTTTCACGAACGTCAGTAAGCCTCCGTTCGGGCATTTCACTTTGTTTCGATATGACTTCAACTGCTATTTTATAGTTCTATTATTTTTATCAGGCTCACAACCAAAGTAATAATAATAATAATAATAATAATAATAAATAATAATGAATTATTATTATAATAAGTTGCAATAAACAGCAAAGAGTGAAAGTAATAATGAACCTGTAAATCCTAATAATTTCTTGCTCATTTCATTATGTATCGTTTAAGATTTTAAATTTTCTTTTTCAATTTCGAAGAAAAGGGGATCACCCGAAGATCAGGGCCCCCAGCCTTCTTTAATTAGCCTTATAAGGCTAACTAACGAAAATATCACAACCTAACCTAACCAATCGTCAAGGGCGTACAGTTGACCTAACGATTGGTTAGGTTAGGTCGTGATATTTTCGTTAGTTAGCCTTATAAGGCTAACTAAAGAAGGCTGGGGGCCCTGATCTTCAGGTGATCCAGAAAACATTTACAAAAACAAAACTGATTATTTGCGTGCTGAATTATTATCGTATCCCAAAAAAGCATAAAAGCGCACTCGACTTTTTTGGCTTGCTTAACCTCCTTCTTAACAGCGAAGGCCACGTGGCGTAGGGGACCCGCACCTTGACGTGGGATCCAAACCACGGATAGCTGCATCTGGACGCGGAAGACGGTCAACACTCCACCTACTCTTCAGACCCCAAAATATTCTTTATTCCTTCGCAATAATGAAGTTATACGCGAGATGTTCATAAAAGAATGAAATTAAGCAAGATAAATTCAGAAAAGAATAAATAGACGAATTAATTCGTAAAAGTATAAAACCATCCTCAGTTAATCAACACCGCCTCAGCCCCGGGATCGAGACCCGGTGACGGCAGGCGGCGCGCAGCAAAACCCAGCTGATCATCCTTCCACACAATAAAAAGAAAAGTGGGTTGGTAGATAAATGGGTACCCTGGGTAGCCTGGTGGTCAAAACGCTGGGTTGCTGGTGGGACGTGGTTCGGATTCCACGTTAAACTGTAGGTCTAAAGTGGAGTGACAAGCTTGACCTTCGTCAGAATGAACAATTCGGGCGGAAGCAAAAACAAGATATAAAATGTATTGAATTTTTTAGGGAAACATCAGGTAAGCACTAAATGCATGAATATTTGAAGATCTTGTAAGTTTAGTATAAAATTAAATGAACATTATGCATAAACGTTTTTAAGTAGAGATTACACATCTGTATGGCAACATATACACTGCGTATTCAACACAAATACTGTCCATACATACTGTACTACATATGCGATATCCATATATATATATAAATACCATATCGGGTGATTTTATAAACATTTGACATTTTAAAAGGTTTGTATTTTTTTATTAACTGAAATAAAAGCACGAAATTTTTACTGTACCTTCTCTATTCATGGGGAATTAGTCCCTCAAGTGCCAAACATGCTCTATGCGATGTCCTCTCAGCTCATTAACTCTCTGCACTAGGGTTTCTTTCCCGGGATCCCGGCTGTTTTTATTGCATTTAAAAATCCCGGGAATTGGACAAATATCCCGGGAAATCCCGGAATTTTAGAATGACTTAATTTATTTTTTATTGATTTATTTGTTTTTTCTTTTGTTATTAGAAGGCTCTTATGTAGAATTAAAGAAAACTGCATAATATTTACCACATTTACCACACCTACTAGCATTAGCAACTTAGAGCAATCTAAAAGTGGGCCCGTATGCCAAAAACTGGCTGAGGGAATGTCGCTAGCGCTGCGTACAATACAAGGAACCGAGTCTCAGTATATTATCTAATGGTCACAGACAACTCTTCTTGCTCAGAGTTTAAACAAGCATTTGAAGCAAGAACTGCAGTTATTCGAGACAATAGGGAACAGAACTTCAAACATCATGAATTTATTTGATGCACTGGAAACCATACCGCCAACCTCTGTTGAATCAGAAAGAGCCTTTTCTGCAGCAGGTTTATTTATCACCAAGTTGAGAACGCGTCTTAGTGATAGAAGTATCGATTGTTTATGTTTTTTAAGAAGCTATTTTAAAAATGTTGATTGACTCTTTCAATATTTTAAGATAAAATATTTTAAGATAAAAGGATGAAATTATTTTTTCTAATGAAGTTTATTTTATTTTTATTTTTTTGTATTGGTTAAATATTTTAAGATAAAATATGTTGAGATAAAAGGTATAAATTATTTTTTTTTAAAGAAGTTTCTTTTTCTTTTTTTTCTTTGCAAATGCACTTAATTGTAATTAAAGGAATATAATATTTTAGCCTTTTATTTGTCCCCTGCAGATGAATAGCATGATAAATATTATGTTTAATAAATAATAAATAGCTACCACTGATTGGTAAACTTAATTCAAGTATTACAATGCAAAAGTAGTCATCTAGGCATAAGTAAATGCAAAAAACCACTTTTTTCTACGTGAAGGTCAAAATATGAAAATAAAAACCCACTCTAATAGACAGAGTTTATTTCCACAACAGTTTCAACGCCCACTGGCATCCTCCTCGGGTGGATACAGAAACACGAATGAACCAAAACAAGAGGGAAAAACAGTCCAGGGACCGACCGTTAAGAAATTCGCAGCTAGGTTAGATCCCATTCTCCCGACACCGGAAGGGCATTTTCATTAAGTACATTCGCACAAATTTAAAACTATCTTCCTGTTCTAAACATACAGATTCTATTATTTTTTTTATTTTTTTACATAATTATTACATTTATTATTAAATTTATTACATTTAATATTGCATAATTATTTATTACAGAAATTATAAATTTATTATTAACCTACATTGGTTATTACATTGTTGTTTATTATACAGAACTTATAAACCGAAAAACGAGTGAAAAAGGCAATTAGGAAACAATCCAGAGACCATTGAGAAATTCGCACCTAGGTTAGATACCGTTCTCCCGACACCGGAAGGGCATTTTATTACAGGGTCCGCTCATAAGTACATTCCCACAAATTAAAACTATCTTCTTGTTCTATACATACAGATTCTAATATTTTGACATAATTACTGCATTTATTATTGCATTTACATTTTTTAACATTTATTATTATTACCTTTACCCTAATTATTAAATTTATAATATTACCTTTATTATTACATCTGTTGCATTTATATTTATTTCCACATTTATTACTTCCATTATTACATTTACTAAAAGCGAGTAAGGAAACAATCCAGAGACCTTTAAGAAATTCACACTTAGGTTCGAACACGTCCCACGACTCCGTAAGGGATTTTTTGTCCAAGAATCTCATTAAAGGGTCTTACTTATAAGTACCTTCGCACAAATTAAAATTATCTACTTTTTCTATACACACAGATTCTATTATTTTTCTTTTGACATAATTATTACATTTATAAAGTACCTTACTTGATTCCCAATCTATAGCATGATTATTTTGGCTGGCGTGATAAAAAATGGCATTATTAGTATTACAACTTCTGAAGGCATATTTGTGTTCTTTAATACGGGTTTCAATATTTCTTCCAGTTTCTCCCACGTATACTAAATCACAACTTTTACAGGGAATGCTGTAGATACAGGCTTGTTCCTCTTTTGCAACGTTATTCCTAACCAATTTACTTTTCACGGTAGACGAATATTTGAACGCCAAAGCAAACTTAAAATCTTTCGTCAACGGTTTTACTCTTTCTAAGCCGGCAATGTAAGGCAAACTCACATATTGTTTTGGTTAACTGAAGGTTCCCGAGGGGCATAAAAAGATTTTCTGGCTTTAAAATACGCCTTTCTGATAAACCACTCGGGATATTTTAAATCCTTAAAAATGTTCCAAATCTTTGAATTTTCTGGGTCCAGCAAATGTGGGCTACAAATCCTGAGTGCTCTTAGAAACATGGAAGAAATAATTGAGCTTTTAACCCCTTCATCATGATATGAAAAATAATGAATGTACGAATTACAATGAGTAGGTTTTCTATAGACCGTGAAATTGGGCATTCCGCTTTCGTTAATGACCAAAACATCTAGAAAAGGTAATTGTTGGTCGTGTTCTCCCATTCATATTTAAATTTAATAGAGGGAACAAGATTATTTAATGACTGAAAGAAAGTGTCAAAGTTGTTCCAGTGGTCAGGCCAAAATGAGAAAATATCATCTACATAACGAAACCAAATTAGATTCCTGGGACATATTGTTTGCAACAATTCCGACTCATAATATTCCATGTATAATGTACTCAGTATTGGGGATAAAGGGGACCCCATTCCCATACCAAAACGTTGCAAATAAAATTCTTCACAGAAGGAGAAGGCATTATTGGTGACACAGAGTTTTATCAGTTCTAAAAATATAGATGTGGGCATGCCTAGTTCTACGTTACATGTTGCCAATTTTCTATCTAAAAAACTAAGTACATCATCAATGGGAACTTTCGTAAACAAGGACTCAACGTCAAAACTGATCATTCTTCCCCGTTTTAAATCTAAGGACATAACTTTGTTAATAAAGTCACAGGAATTAGTGATGTGCGAACCTGAAAATTTACCAACTAATGGGGATAATTTATCTGCAAGAAATTCAGATAACCTGTAACTAAAGGAACCCCTGTGTGAAATAATGGGACGGAGTGGTATATTAATCTTATGGGTTTTGGGTAGGCCGTAAATGTGGGGGAGTTTGGGGTTAATCTGTAGAAATCTTTTAGGATCAATCGCCGGGACATCTTTTAATAATTTCCTGATGGTTTTGTTGAATTCGGCAGAAAGACGCTTTAGGGGGGACGATCTCACTTTGGTGTAGGTGAATTCATCACTAAGTAACACATCTGTATTTTTAGAACTGATAAAACTCTGTGTCACCAATAATGCCTTCTCCTTCGGTGAAGAATTTTATTTGCAACGTTTTGGTATGGGAATGGGGTCCCCTTTATCCCCAATACTGATACATTATACATGGAATATTATGAGTCGGAATTGTTGCAAACAATATGTCCCAGGAATCTAATTTGGTTTCGTTATGTAGATGATATTTTCTCATTTTGGCCTGACCACTGGAACAACTTTGACACTTTCTTTCAGTCATTAAATAATCTTGTTCCCTCTATTAAATTTAAATATGAATGGGAGAACACGACCAACAATTACCTTTTCTAGATGTTTTGGTCATTAACGAAAGCGGAATGCCCAATTTCACGGTCTATAGAAAACCTACTCATTGTAATTCGTACATTCATTATTTTTCATATCATGATGAAGGGGTTAAAAGCTCAATTATTTCTTCCATGTTTCTAAGAGCACTCAGGATTTGTAGCCCACATTTGCTGGACCCAGAAAATTCAAAGATTTGGAACATTTTTAAGGATTTAAAATATCCCGAGTGGTTTATCAGAAAGGCGTATTTTAAAGCCAGAAAATCTTTTTATGCCCCTCGGGAACCTTCAGTTAACCAAAAACAATATGTGAGTTTGCCTTACATTGCCGGCTTAGAAAGAGTAAAACCGTTGACGAAAGATTTTAAGTTTGCTTTGGCGTTCAAATATTCGTCTACCGTGAAAAGTAAATTGGTTAGGAATAACGTTGCAAAAGAGGAACAAGCCTGTGTCTACAGCATTCCCTGTAAAAGTTGTGATTTAGTATACGTGCGAGAAACTGGAAGAAATATTGAAGCCCGTATTAAAGAACACAAATATGCCTTCAGAAGTTGTAATACTAATAATGCCATTTTGTATCACGCCAGCCAAAATAATCATGCTGTAGATTGGGAATCAAGTAAGGTACTTTATAAATGTAATAATTATGTCAAAAGAAAAATAATAGAATCTGTGAGTATAGAAAAAGTAGATAATTTTAATTTGTGCGAAGGTACTTATAAGTTAGACCCTTTAATGAGATTCTTGGTCAAAAAATCCCTTACGGAGTCGTGGGACGTGTTCGAACCTAAGTGTGAATTTCTTAAAGGTTTCTGGATTGTTTCCTTACTCGCTTTTAGTAAATGTAATAATGGAAGTAATAAATGTGGAAATAAATATAAATGCAACAGATGTAATAATAAAGGTAATATTATAAATTTAATAATTAGGGTAAAGGTAATAATAATAAATGTTAAAAAATGTAAATGCAATAATAAATGCAGTAATTATGTCAAAATATTAGAATCTGTATGTATAGAACAAGAAGATAGTTTTAATTTGTGGGAATGTACTTATAAGCGGACCCTGTAATAAAATGCCCTTCCGGTGTCGGGAGAACGGTATCTAACCTAGGTGCAAATTTCTCAATGGTCTCTGGATTGTTTCCTAATTGCCTTTTTCATTCGTTTTTCGGTTTATAAGTTCTGTATAATAAACAACAATGTAATAACCAATGTAATAATAAATTTATAATTTCTGTAATAAATAATTATGCAATATTAAATGTAATAAATTTAATAATAAATGTAATAATTATGTAAAAAAATAAAAAAATAATAGAATCTGTATGTTTAGAACAGGAAGATAGTTTTAAATTTGTGCGAATGTACTTAATGAAAATGACCTTCCGGTGTCGGGAGAATGGGATCTAACCTAGCTGCGAATTTCTTAACGGTCGGTCCCTGGACTGTTTTTCCCTCTTGTTTTGGTTCATTCGTGTTTCTGTATCCACCCGAGGAGGATGCCAGTGGCCGTCGAAACTGTTGTGGAAATAAACTCTGTCTATTAGAGTGGGTTTTTATTTTCATAGGCATAAGTAATTGGTTATCCCAATTCTAAAAGGGTATTTTATCACTGAAAAATAAAAAAAATTACCGTTCTCTTAAATATACAACCATTTCCTGGATTTCCCGGGATCCCGGGAATTGGCTTCATTTTTCCGGGATTTCCCGGGATGAAGGAAGCTGCATATAAGGCGAAACACTACTCTGCACACGAACAACAAAATTTTGCAATACTCTGGACAGAGTATCCGTTGAAATCTGAGAAATTTCTTGTTCATTTTATGCTTTCAATTCTTCTGTTGTGTGTGGATTTTGTTTAAACACTATATTGTAAATAACTACAGATAAAAGTCACAGGGGTTTAGATCTGGTGATGTTGGTGGCCATGATATTCATCTATCATAAACCGAAGGAAATCTGTTGGAAAGTATCGTGAGCTAAGACGACATCACATAGAGCATGTTTTGTACTAGAACACAATTCCCCATATGTAGATAAGATACAATAAAAATTTAATGCATTTATTTCAATTGATAAAAAATATACAACCCTTTTAAAGTGTCAGATGTTTAAAAATAAAAAGAACCCGATATACAAGTGTGCTTTAAAATTATAACGTATTATTGAACTGAGTACACGATAGGCGAAGATTATGTAACAGTGAAAGTACAATATTGAATAGTACTTAAATTTCTTGATCTAAATTACAAAGAAGCGGTTTTCCAACATGGCCCCGACGTACTTTTCATTTCCTTTTTCATATTTCGTGAAAACATATATTTTTATGTCAGATATATTCCAATACTATTTATTTAATTTATTTAATATTTGTAGGGTACCCCCGAAACCATTTTCTTTAAAGCCGAATTGGCTAATAAAAAAATATTTTTCAGGAGTAACAATTATTTTTATTTTCTGGATCTGAGGACAATAAATGGTGTAAAATAAACCTTCAAACTTATAATTTATAAAGGAATATTTGAAAATATAAAGTTTAAAATTTTTTAGCCCATAAAGTGAATATTGACGAAAGAGCTTTGTGTACTACATAATTTCCAATTTTAAACTGAAGTTACCCTCAAGCATTTATCCACATCCAAATTAAATAAAATAAATAGTCCAACTTCACAATTTATTTTATATTAAAATTATCGTAACAACAAAAATTGTAAAATTGCATTTATTTTTTAAATAGAGTTATTCAATTCAATAAAAAATCATATAAACTACGTCAGGAAGGGTTAAATGGGTGGAGTGCAGTAAAACAATCTTTTTATCCTTAAAGGAAATAAGTAGAAGAGATTGACATTTGCTAAAACTTCTGCAACGCACATTTTTAGCTGTTCCTGACGTAATTTACGTCTAGTTGTGGATGGATCAACTTAAAAAACACAAACCTTCTATTGCTATATACTGTATATAACGGACACGGATGGACGCGGACACGGATGGAACGAGAATGACCTAGAATAGGGTGAGACCCCGCCAAACATTTTAAAAAACAAAACACTTTGATATCGTTTCGTTCTGTCGTTGAAATAATGTAATACAATACACAAATGAGTGGATGTTACTACTACTACTACTACTACTACTACTACTACTCTACTAATAATAACAATGAATCAGGAGGGTCAGAAACTGGCACAACGCTCAGGCCAATTAATGCAGCTAATTAACTGAGCTAATTCCTGCATTTTTACTAGCACCATCTGGAGTCGAACCCCGACTTTCACTTCGCTTATAGGAAAACGGTGTTACCCACTGATCTACGGACGTTGGCATATAACCACATAAAAAAAAATTTCAGACAGGAAACTTTCCAGCTAAAAAAAAATTTACTTTTTTTTTTTTTTTTAATTTAATGACTTTTTCGCAGTTTGTTATTTGTTACCAATTTATTTGAAGATATTTTCTAGTTTAATAATAAATTAAAAACATTATTAGTAACATAAATGGAAAAAGCTATTCTTTAATTATTATTATTATTGTTATTATTATATGATATATATATAAATAACAAGGCAGGTAATTTTTGTGGGCGGAATTTAATTAGTGTAATAAAGGTAATTAAAAATTAATTAAATTTTTAACACTATTAATCTTTATGTACTAATACACACACACACACACACACGAGTGTATATATATATAATTTCGTAGGAGATTAATGCCATTATTTTCTCTTTATGATACTCTTAAATAACCCGTTAATAAAGCAGTTAATGAGATTACTTTTCAGATTATTTTTTACCCGAAAAATTTCCTCTCTAAAAGTGAAAATAAGAAAAAAGCAAATGACAAATGAAGTTCAAGCGGAAACTTTATCACTTAATTACCAGGTTATATATATCGACACACAAAAAAGGGCGAGAAAATTATTGTAATAAAGGCACTAAAAGAACCACGCGTAGATTAGTTGGAGAACACCAAAATGAATAGAGTAAATAGCGAAAGACAATTGGAAAATCACAATAATAGACTGAGGTTATTTCTGAAAAAGGAAATGAAATAAACAACAAAAACAAAGGCCCCGAGTGATAATGAGAAAAGAATTGTATGCATATACTATGCAAAAGGCTTTTTCGGATAAAGGAAGGACAGGGTGTATATATGAGCATCACACCATGCGCAATTTCTATTATAATAACGGTCACTGTAAGTTTGGCGATAGCTGTAAATTTTATCATCCCACCATTCGCAAGTACTGTGCAAGGCAGGGAGTCTGCAAATATGATAAAAAAAAATGCTACTATCATCACCCCCTAACAAACTTAAGGGACAGTAGGAAAAACGGCAAGAAACCTATGAATACAAACCAAGGAACGAATGTTCTCGACACGCAGACACAATACGGCTACTAGTACTAAGCCTCATTCAGCACATACAATCGACACAGCTGAGAACCTCCGAGCCGATCGGTTACAAAGCAAGAAACTACCAGAACAGGTAACCGGAAACGGAGCTTTCTTGGAGGACCATAGTAATACAAAACACGCGACACCGAAGGAAATTGAATTTGGAATACACGAAGGACAACGCAAAACAGGAAACATAAATATAGTCCTGGCAATATTCAACGGCTAAGACTGATTCACACGATAAAAAAGTTTCATATCTGCAAGGATTTATGGAAGAAACAAGGACTGACATCGCATGCCTCACAGAAACACATCTTGAAGACTGCCAAGGAGATTGTGAAAACTGCGAATACTGCAGAGATAAAAAAAATAGAAAATGATGATTACACATATTACGAGCTAACAGAACAGAAAGACGAAAAGGTGGCTATGTTTTATACATACTGAGGGCCGTATTACAGAGAAAATAAGTAAATCAAATAGCAGCGTGGAGCTTTTAGCAGTAAAACTGAAAAACCTAACGTGATACTAATAGTCGTCTATAGACCTCCCAGCACTCCAACTGTAAAATTCTCTGATGCCATTGTCAACATCAGAAACCTAATGAAGTCCTTAAACTCCTCATCCCTGAATATAATACTCTGCGGCGATTTTAATTTTCCATTTATAAAATACAAAAGAATGGAAAGAAATGTGTATATACACCAGGACAAAGGGGGTACAAGAGAAGACCAGGAGCAAGCAAGTGTTGATAGCTCTCACAAATGAATTTATGTTGACACAGGAGATAACAGATAACACCAGGAAAAATAATTGCTTGGATCTGGTATTCACGAATAACTCCAACTTAATCAATGATATAAAAATAACACCAACAAATATCTCAGACCACAACATTATCGAGGCATCCATTAACATGGCGAGAACACTAAAATAAAATAATAATACTGAAGGAGGAGATTGTGGACACCAGCTGATCTTTTTCCGTGTTTCATCTACCCTGTGAGCAGTCCAGCTTGCTCTCAAACACACAGTTCTCTCCCTATTCCTCATTACATATACATGCCTCTTACACACTACATAATCTTTTCAAAATTAAAAAAAAAAAAAAATGGCATCAACTTCAAGAACCTCGGAGTCCCCTGGGCAGGGGCCCATAAATGTCTCCACTCCTGGCTCCCCCGCTGCCAATACCGGGAACGCAGACCCGAGCAGCGGGGCTGGATCTGCTACCGCCCATTCGAGATGTTCTGGACCTCTGTCTGACTCACTTTTCTTAAACTTCTGCAACATTCGTGGCCTTTTCTCAAATTTTCAATCTGTTGAACACCACCTCTTCTCCTTTAAACATCATCTTCTTTCCCTCACTGAAACTCGGGTGTCTCGGACGACTGACAGCAACCCCTTTTCTGTACCCTCTTACTTTCTCTATACTCAATTTTACTCCAAAGGTGGATGTTGCGTATATATATGCAATGACCTAACTTGTTCTCGTATTCCCAAACTCGAATCTTCCGAATTCTATACCCTCTGGCTACGGCTTAAATGCCAATCTCAAACTAAATACATTTGTCATGTAATTCTATTGACTATCCAAAATTCTTTGACTATCTCACTTCCAAAGTGGAATAGATTCTTTCCCGCTCTCCCTTTGCTGAAATCTCCATTTTAGGAGATTTCAATGTTCACCACCACCTTTGTCTTTCCTCCCATTTCACTGACATCCCTGGTGAACTAGCTTACAAATTTTCTACCCTAAATGAACTGGAGCAGATTGCACAGCACCCTACTCGTATCCCCGATCGCCTTGGAGGTAGGCCCAACATTCTGGATGTATTTCTTACCTCTCATCCTTCTTCTTACTCTGTGAAACTTTTTTCTCCGTTGGGTTCCTCCGATCGCAATCTTATGTCTGTTTTCTGCCCTATCGCTCCAATTCGGCCTTTGGATCCTCCCTAGAGGAGGCGCCTTTGGCACTTCGACGCCGCTGATTGGGAGACCCTTAGGTAGTACTTTTGCGATTTCCCATGGAATGATTACTACTTCAGTGGCCAGAGCCATTCTGAGTGTGCTGAGCGCATCACGGAGGTGATTCTCTCAGGCATGGAGGCGTACATTCCATATTCTATTTCTACTTCTAGTGCAAAAAAACCTTGGCTTAACTTTACTTGTTCTAATGCTATCCGCAACAGAGAGGAAACTTTCAGAAGGTACCGTCACCATCCAACTCCTGTCTCTCACTTAATTTATATTTCTGCCCGGAATCATGCAAAATCTGTTCTTCGACTTGCCAAAAATTCCTTCATCCGACAAAAATGTGAAAATCTATCCACTTCTAATTCTTCTCGCTCTTTCTGGCATCTAGCTAAAAACTTCTTCAACAACTTTACTTCCTCGTCTTTCCCTTCTCTTTTCCATTCCGACGGCTCAGTTGCCGTCTCTTCTCCTGACAAAGCTGAACTCTTCGCTCAAACTTTCGCTTACAATTCAACCCTGAACGATTCCAGTGCTGTTCCTCCATCTCCCCCCTCTGACTCTATTATGTCTGAAATTAGAATATCATCTAAAGATGTTTTTTCTGCCTATGTGGGCTCAACTCTAGGAAGGTGTATGGTCCTGATGGTGTTTCTCCTGTTGTTCTTAAGAACTGTGCTTCTGTGCTGACACCCTGCCTGGCAAACTATTTCGTCTTTGTCTTTCATCTGGTATTTTTCCTTCCTGCTGGAAGTTCGCTTTCATTCAGCCTGTCCCAAAGAAGGGTGACCACTCTCAGCCCTCTAACTATCGTTCAATTGCTTTGATTTCTTGCCTTTCCAAAGTTTTTGAATCTATCCTTAATAGGAATATTCTTAAACACCTCTTTTCTCATAATCTTCTTTCAGATCGTCAGTATGGGTTCCGCAAGGAACGCTCTACTGGCGATCTTCTTGCATCTCTCTCTCTGACTTTTGGTCATCCTCTTTAGGAATTTCGGTGAAACTTTGTTATTGCTCTAGACATATTAAAAGCTTTTGATAGAGTCTGGCACAAATCTTTAACTTCCAAACTGCCTTCCTTCGGTTTCTATCCTTCTATCTGTGCCTTCATCTCTAATTTCTTTTCTGGCCGATCTATAGCTGCAGTTGTAGATGGCCACTGTTCTTCTCCTAAAGCTATTAACAGTGGTGTTCCTCGGAAGTAGGAACATTGCCAGCCGGAAAATTTCCAGGCGGAAAATTGCCAGCCGGAAAATTGCCAGTGGGGAAAATTGCCAGTGAGAATATTGCCAGCCGGAATATTGCCAGTGAGAAAAAAACTAAAATTCACAAAAAAAGGATTTATTTATTAAAATATTATTATTTAAAATTTTAAAATGCTAAAACTTGTTAAGGAAAGGAAAGCCTCAAAAAGTATGAAGATTATAAGCAATAGATCGAAGAAATGTCAATTTATCTTCTTCATTATACTGACGGATGACTTTCTCCAATCTGTCATTGATATTTTTGTACTTTTTGGTAGTATGTCTCTCTTCCCCTCTTTCGAAGTGCAATTTCTTGGTCTGAGCTAAAGCCTTTTCGTTAAAGCTAACGAAAATATCACGACTTAACCTAACCAATCGTCAAGGGCGTACAGAGGACCAAACCTGGCATTCAATGAACCTAACCGGGTATTCAATAATTTTACCATAGGTTTCGATATATATATATATATATATATATATATATATATATATATTATATTATATATATATATATATAATGACGTAATGATCTTGATGACGTCATTTAATTTTTTAAAATTAATTATTTAATTATGTTTGTAACTGCTTCCATTTTGGAGTTATGGCTGGAACACACACACACTCGCACACAACACACACACACACACGTCCTTTTTCTCAATTACTTTATTTCTTACTTTCTAAATTTTTGCATATTTTTGTCACTGGCAATTTTCCGCCTGGCAATATTCTCACTGGCAATTTTTCCCACTGGCAATTTTCCGCCTGGCAATTTCCCGCCTGGCAATATTCCGCCTGGCAATATTCCGACTGGGAATTTTCCGTACACGGTGTTCCTCAGGGTTCTGTTCTGTCTCTCACTCTTTTTCTTTTATCTATTAGTGATCTTTTAATTCGCACTTCCTGTTCTATTCACTCCTATGCCGATGATTCCACTCTTCATTTCTCCACCCGCTTCCCAAAGCGTCCCTCACAACAGTCACTTCATGATTCGAGTAGGAAGGCTCTGGGACACCTGGTCTCTGATCTTTATCCTATCTCTGATTGGGGCAGAGAAAACCTTGTGGCTTTCAATGCCTTAAAAACTCAGTTCCTCCATTTGTCTACTCGTCATAATCTTCCACACAACTATCCCCTTACCTTCAACAACACACAACTCAATCCTTCCTCTTCTCTTAACATTTTTGGCGTTTCCTTTTCTCGTGATCTTTCCTGGAAAGATCACATATACTTTCTTTCTAAAACAGCTTCTAAGAGGTTAGGTGTGTTGTACCGCCTCCGCGGTTTCTTCACCCCCACTCAGTTGCTGTCTCTGTACAGGGGCCTTGTTCGCCCCTGTATGGAGTATGCTTCTCATGTGTGGGGTGGCCCAACCCACACAGCCGTACTTGACCTGGTGGTATCAAAGGCTTTTCGTCTCATCATTTCCACGCCTCTTCCTGATTGTCTTCAATCTCTCTCTTCGTCTCAATGTTGCCTCACTTTCTCTTTATTATCGCTATTATAACGGACATTGCTCTTCTGAGCTCTCTAACTGCATGCCTCCTCCTTTAAGGAGAGCACGCAATACCAGACTTTCTACACTTTTCATTCCTTTTCTGTCCAACTCTCTAACGCAAGGGTTAATCGGTATTTTCAATCTTTCATCTACTCAACCGGTGAACTCTGGAACAATCTTCCTCAGTCCATATTTCCTCCTGTCTATGAACTCCCATCTTTCAAACGCAGAGTGTCTAAGCATCTCAAAAACCTCGGAGCTTGATTTTGGCTCTCGTCCTCTTCTATGGGTGTGGCGCTTTTGTGGGCATTTGCTCTTGGCCTCTACTTCCTGCATTAAAAAAAAGAAAGAAAGAAGCAAATTTGAGAGTTTTAATCTAAACTCTAAGGCTATAAATTGGGAAGAAACCAGATCCTATATGGCACAAATAGAGTGGAAATCAGCCTTAGAGGATGAAACAACCGAAGAAATGTTAATAACCTTGAAAAAAAAATGACGCTGGAAAATCTCAGAAAAATGTTCCGAAAGTACACCCAAAGGGAAAGAAGAACTATTTCAAGAGACAAAAGCGAACACTATTCCACAAGAGAAAAAGAGTAGCCAGAAACTTAATTAATTGCACAGACAACAACACCAAAAACGTGAAATTGGGAAGTATAGACAGGTAAATACAATTATTAAGGGCCATTTACAGAGAGAGAAGAGGAAGATGCAGTGAAAACAATAAAAGATAACCCAAAATTCGTGAAAAGAAAAACAAAAACGCGGACCACTATCGCATCCTTAAGGAAAGATAATAATGAGCTAACCGATGATTTAAAGGAAACATCTGAAATACTTGTATTTGAATCGACTTTCAGTACCCCAAGTAGAGACAAAGCAATACCTGACAGAAATACCTCTTTTTGAAGAGGAATTAAATGGAGAATGTATAACTGATTTTGAATTTACCGTGGAAGATATAGCAAAAACTATAAGACAAGCAAAATCAGTTCAGCTTCAGGTTCGGACAAATGGAATGCCTTGTTGATTAAAAACTGTAAGAATGAAATAGCTATACCCCTTTATTGGATATGAAGAAGATTCCTGGACACAGGGGAAATACCTAGCATACTAAAAAGAGCGGACATTGTTCCTGTATATAAAGGGGGGAAGGTCTCACGTAAAGAACTATAGACCCGTGTCACTGACATCACACCTGCGAGATTATAATGGCTGAAAGGTAATGAAATAAATAATGAAGTAAACTTTTGTTATTACGTACAAAACATAAAAGATTATAAGTGCGACGAAATCTTCAGTTGAAGCAACATACAGTGAAAAACAAATCTGTCACATATAGCACGAGGGAATAGCATATACAGTGTATATATATATATATATATATATATATATATATATATATGTGTGTGTGTGTGTGTGTGTGTGTTGCTTGTACCCTGTGGTGAATGGACAATGGACATGTTGTTTTGCTCTCTCTATTTAACACCCAAATTAGAAGGGAATAATCTACTCGGCGGTTTATTCTCTTTGCACCCGAAAGTGTATAAAGTATCAGTGAATCCGTGCATATAAATTATAAAGTGAAATTCATTAAAATTAAGAAAGTGTAATACAGTTTACATAATTTATCACCAATTTTAACGTATATATTCAAAACGAAATACGGTTGGCATTCGAGAAAGTTTGAAACAAAGCAGGAAAAAGGTCATAAAACGCAAAGGTCAGAAAACCCTCGAAATACCCTCGACCATCGAAAGGAAAGAAACAGGAATAAAAAAATAAAAAAATAAAAATAAATAAATAAAGAATTTGTGTGGGTATTTCTTCTTACGCTAATTAAGGAATAGCATGGATATGGGTCCAAATTCTCACTTAATCTGTAATCTGTGCAATTTAGTAACAACGGAAAACCTAGCGATTAGATGTGATTTCTGCCAACGATTAAACGACTTTAACTGCATGAATTGGAATGATAGGGAAATAACTCTTGTCTCGAACGCGAAACACGTCGTGGGGATCAAATTTCTATGTGGTGCATGTACACTAGGGTGGCTCCCTTTTCATTTTTTTTTTTAAAGTATAGGTTATCGTAGTTTTTCCCATTATTTGGCACTATACTAGCACATTGGTACCATTTTTACAAAAATTGATCAATATTTAGGGGTCTCGCATCGACCTTGAAATTACGAGTTTTTTTTTTTTAAATGCTACTTTTTAACTTTTTACTGAATCAAGATAAATCATTAAGTAGGAATGTTTTCTGAATCCTCTTGATGAGAGAAGTCGTTTGGTGTGCCTTCCAATGTCATACGACTAACAGTTTAAAAGTTGTGCCTGTATACAGTAATACCAATGTGCTAGTATAGTGCCAAATAATGGGAAAAAACCACGATCACCTATACTTTTCAAAAAAATCTGCAAATAGCAGACAAATAAGGAAGAAAGAAACAATAACTTAAACAATCACTTTTGCATTGTATTGACCACTATCACACGTCACTGGCTGCAACGTTGTCCTCTGTGCTATGTCATCGTGGCGAGTGATGACTTCTTGAAGTCGCCGAGCTCTTTCCGGTTCTTTTCCACCACTTGCAGAAGATCCTGCAGCTGTGCCTCGTCCTTTGCGACCGTGTTCGCATAGTCTTGTATCAGTTGGACTCCTCTTTCAGCGACGTCATTGGTGACCTGGAGATTAGAGATCACATCCTTCAGACGACAAAAGTCCTCGTTCTCGTCCCACTTATCAGTTGGCAGGGTGAGCCACGAAGACCCATACATCTTCAGACCTGCAAATAAGAACCAGGAGGACTCGTCGATCAGGTCGGGGAGTAGCGTCATCTCGTCGACTGAGACGTTCTCGTATGTGAAGTCTTTGGGTACAGGGAGGTGGGACAGCTTCTCTGCCATCTGTTTCTTCACAGTGCCATCCACCTTGTTGCTGCATAGAGCGAAGATGACGGTCTGAGGCCTCAGATACCAGAAGTGCCGCCTCATCACTGCCAGTGACGCTTCTGCCACTCGCGGTCCACTGCCCTATACCTCAGAAAACGCTGGTATAGTACCAGGTCATTCAACGGCGCATCAGCTGCTACAGGGGCCGCCAACCAAGCTGGTACGTACAGAAGAGCGATGAACACCACGATCCTGTGCAGTTTGTCGACCAGCTCGGCGTCGAGCTTCAGCTGCCTACTGAACATCAGTAGTTTTGTGTAGTAGATGACCTGAAACAGAATAGGCACCATTGTAAGTAAGACAGGTTTATTGTTACCAATTACTTTGTTTGCGTTATAATGAAATGTTTATCTTTGAATAACATTTAAACTTATCTCTAGATTATTTTTATTTGAAAATACTAACTTTAGCCATCCATCTTGCGTGGTGGTAGGCTCCTAGGCGCATGAGGTGAATGCCACGGCGTGGTTGTGTCCTGAGTACCAGGAGCGTGATCTCTGCCACTTCCCGGTAATCGTCTCTGACTAGGCTGACCATACGTACCGTTTTGAACGGGACAGTACCGTTTTGTATGGGTTTTTGTATGGGTTCTGTCACTGAAGAATAATTGTAAGCTCAATATGTTTATGTACTTACTTTTTCATGAATACAGAATATTACATAACCCCCGTCCCTTTTTTGCCATCCCAATGTCCCGTTTTTGTCTCAAGGAAATATGGTCAGCCTATCTCTGACGAAATCAGAAGCTGTGCTCAGGAAGCTGACCGCCGCGTCGCGGAGTTCTATTAGCCACGTACTCTCCGCCAGATTCTCGACCTGCAGCTACAGTAGGTCGAGAGATCGAGCTCGTCCCATCTTCAAAAATAATAAACAAGAAAAATTGTGTGAGAAAACTCTGAAGGTCCGGTTTGGCTTGCTGTTTTATAAACTAGTGGAATATCATGTGTGTCCTAACTTTACCTTGCACAAAAAATGAACTAACTTCTCTTCAACTGCTGAAACAAAGGATCAGTTGGTGCCGTAGTCCTTCCGAGCAGGGTGACGGCTACTGCCCCCACGATAAGCTCTAGGACGTGATGACGGCATCCCAGCTGGAGTAGCGGTCGCCCGAGCATGTTTTCCAGCTGGACAACTGCACCCTGCACCCTCCCCGTGTTGGTGGAAGTGGTGTCGAAGCAGAGTCCGATGACGCTCTCCTCACATCCCCAATCTTCGAGAGCATGTATGGTTGCCCGCGCCGCCTGCGACAGTCCGGTGCCGTCAGCAACAGCTGGGACTGACAGCAACTTTCCTTCTGTGCAATGAGGAGCCCCGGAGATGAGAATTGCTTGGCGGTGCTCCGCCGTTCCAAGGAAGTTCTGAAACACATGCCATATATATTTCAATTTCATGGTTGTAAAGTAACCTATTTTTGTTCACATTCAGTTCTCTTTTTAATTGACATTATGCTTCATGAATCTCATTACTAAATTGATAGCTATGAAAACTTAATCAACTGACCTTGACCATTTTGCCATCCCAGTGGACAACAGTGTGCCTCGGTGGCGTGAAGGAGTCCTTCACAGCCGTCGCCACTTCACGGCGATGTGACACTCTTCCCGGCGAGCCGTTTCTTTCGAGATGCTGAACTGATGAGGTCTGCTGGTGGATCCGCCGAACGTGTGATAGCAGCCACAATGCTTACTACCTATGTAGAGAATGGAAAGTGAAAGGAAACTGTCAAGAATACATGTGGGTTACGGGACACTTTAAAACTGACGCTATCGATGAATACTATACACAATACGCACCTGATTATTGGACATGCGGAAACGATCAGCCACTTCCATGACAGCAGGTGCATTAAGGATGCGGCGAGGAAGATTGACAGACACACTTGGCTCTTTCGGCAGGGGGAACGCTAGTTCTGTCTCCGACTCTCCTGACATGCCAGTATCATCATTCTCCATGGCCTCATCTCCGGTTTCGTATGCACACTTTGAGGTTTGCGACTCCTGGTGAGGACGTTTTCTTCCTTCCTGTAGCTTTCTTTTTACAGCGAAAACTTTATCGTTCACGCTCATCGTTGCCACCCGAGGACCACGTTGATCGAGGTAGAAGTCAATGTTTTCTTTCTTGTCCTTGTCGGACAGCAGTCGATTCTTCTTTATATCTTCGACAGCGTCAGATGCTCCGATATCCCACAGCTTGTCCACACTGTCCGAAAACTTCTGCCGTTTTCCTCCGGCGTCAGTTTCTCGTTTTCTGCTCTTTTGGAGTAAGTGCCACTCTTTCCACAATGCTCTAGCTTCCGTTCGCAGTTGAGTTGTTGATTGTTTTAATGCGGGCCATGTTCCAAAACTTAAGACGTGTTTACGGTTTCTTGAATGCGTCTTTCTGTAGCAGTGTACTGGATAACACTGAAGAGTATGCAAAACTGTCGTGTTGTTGGCAATTTGCTACATGATGGAGGAGTTGGCGCACTAAAAAAATTTCCGAGGTGCCACTCTTAGAGAAGGTTAGCGATGTTATTTTCGCCTTCCTTTTGATGACCTATTTATTTGTAGCTTCAAGAGTTCTTCAGTTATGGTTGCCATCGATTCTGTCCATGACAAAGGATGAGGAACTCAGACAGAATTCAAAATGTTATGATCTGCAAAAAAAGAAATAGGTTAGGTACCTGGCACAGGCATAGTGCATTTTCATTACCTATATACATTATAATCCGCCCGGGTATGGTGACTCATTTTTTGAAAAGTATAGGTGATCGTGGTTCCCATATTTGGCACTATACTAGCACATTGGAGTATTACCTGTATACAGGCAACAACCTTTAAACCGTTAGTTATACATTGGCAGGCACACCAAACGACTTCAGAAAACCCCTACTTTGTTATCTTGATTCAGTAAAAAGTTAAAAAGTAGCATTTAAAAAAAAAAACCCGTAATTCAAGGTCGATGCGAGACCCCTAAATATTGATCAATTTTTGTAAAAATGGTACCAATGTGCTAGTATACTGTAGTGCCAAATAATGGGAAAAACTACGATCACCTATACTTTTCAAAAAAAATTGAAAAGTGGGCCACCCTAAAAGACCGTAAATTCTTTCGCGGTCTTTAAAGAAATGGAGATAGCAGACTCGAAAGTTACAAAAAAGAATGAAATAATGGGGACACATGAGTCCGGAGTGGTCCCAACGACAAACAAGGTGAAATAACGAATAACAGCATAATAACGAACAACAATTTAATAACAAATAACGATATAAACAATATAATACGGAAGGAAGACATAGATGAAAGGAAAGAAATAAGTAAAAGTTGCCAAGTAGAAAACGGTCCAACGAGCGAAATGATAAATAAGATAACTAAAAAAAACGTAGAAAATAACAGCCAAAGAAAAATAAGGATAATACCAAAATTAAGAACTTTGAAAATAATAAGAAAGAAGTAGAAGCGTAGAAAATATCGTATGTAAATACTACGCGAAAGGAACTGCAGATATCGGGATGGGCAATGCATATATGCACATCCCACATTATGCAACACGCATTATACAAGTGATACTGCAAATTTGATAAGAAATGCGAGTTCCACCATCTTACGGTCTGCAACACCTATGCAAGATATGGGAGTTGCAAATACGGAAAAAAATGCCGTTACCACCACCCTCAAAGAACGCAACGAGGAACAGGAAAAACGACATCAAAGAAGAGTGCCAATTTTTTAGACGCAGCCAATACAATTCAGCTGCTAAATACATCCAGCAATTACAAAACCAGCTAAATAAATAGGAATCCGAGAGCCGGACAGAAGGCACGTACAAAGGCACTTCATGCGTTATCGGGACAACAGGTACCGACAAAGATAAAAGAGGAAAATTCTCGGAGGAACCACAAGGCAACGAAACCGGCACCCCCATTGGAAAACAAATCGGAACCACCTGTATGCGAAAACGAAAGAGAAAAAATAAAAATAATCCTAGCCAACATCAGGGCCTTAAATCAAACCATTCCCCGAACAAAGTTGTACCTGAAAGGACTCACGCAAGAGAAGCCGAGCAGACTTTGCATGCCTCACGGAAACTCATCTAAAGGACTGCCAGGCGAACTGTGAAAATTGTGAGTCCTGTATTGACAAAAAAGAATACAAATGACAACTATAACATCCTCCGAGCCGACAGAATAGTGAGACGTAAAGGAGGATGTGCTATTTACACACGCGAAAGGCATATGGCAGAAATGACTATAAGTACCTCAAACAGCTACGTAGAATGTGTAGCAGCAAAAGTTGAAAAATTAAATATGGTACTAATTGTAATGTACAGACCCCCAAACACGCCAACCTCAAATTTTCAGATTCCATTACAGAGGTAAGAAACTGGGTAAAAGATCTACACTCTCCAACCCAAATATTTTCTCTGTGGTGATTTTAATTTCCCATTCATGAAATATAAAAGGATAGGAAAAAATATATGTATACACCAGGACAAGGGGGCACGAGAAGACCAGGAGCAGGTAAAAATGCTACTAGCTCTAGCTGATGAATTTACGTTAACGCAAGAAATAACAGAAAACACAAGAAAAACAACTGCCTAGATTTGGTATTCACAAACAACAGTAATCTAATTGATAATGTAGAAATATCCCCAACTATGATATCGGACCACAACATCATTGAAATAACAACTAATATAAAGGCACAGGAAAGGAAAGAACACGCACAACAGAAAGAAGCAAATTCGAAATTTTTAATTTTCACTCCAAAGCTATAAACTGGGAAGATGTGACATCCAGCATGGAAGTAATAGATTGGAAAACCATTTTCGAGGCCAAGACAACGGAGAGATGCTAATGACGTTAGAGGAGAAGACGTTAGAAATTGTGGAAAAACATGTCCCAAAATACAACAAAGAGGAAAGAGAAGCAGGTTCGAGAGACAAAAGAGGGCATTGTTTCGAAAGAGAAAAAGAGTGACTGCAAATTAAGTAACTGTAAAGATAACAACATCAGAAAAATATTAAATGATAAACTGCAAAGTATCGATGACGTCATACAGGAACTAATCGAGAAGCATACAGAAAAAGAAGATACGACGCTATAGAAGCGATAAAGGCTAACTCAAAGTACTTCTATAATTTCGCAAAAAGAAAGTCGAAAAACCATGCGACTATCGGACCTTTAAAAAACGAGAACAGTGCTTATCTGATGATCTAACAGAAGTATCTGAAATATTAAGAGCTCAGTACGAATCATCTTTCAGTATCCCAAAAACTGACAAATTGATATGCGATAGAAACGCGTTCTTTGAAGAAGAACTACAAGGGGAAAGTATAACGGATTTCGACTTTACGACGGAGGATATTACACAAGCCATAGGGAAACTAAAAACACTCAGCGGCAGGACCGGATAAATGGAATGCCGCTTATGTTGCAGTTATTTGTAAGTTGGATAATGGCAGACTGAAGAATAGTTCTATTAACAATGTTGCTAGAGTAAAACAAAACTAGCATTATTCCAATCAATACAGTGGGATAACTCTAACAAATGGACAAAAAGGGCACTGGACGACTGTCCTGTTCTAACGGAATATTGATGCTGTTTTATACATTATCTATAAAATTGGTTGTAAACAATGTGATTCCTTTTACATAGGTCAGACGGGAAAGGATTTGTACACAAGTATAAAACAGCATCAATATTCCGTTAGAACAGGACAATCGTCCAGTGCCCTTTTTGTCCATTTATCAGAGTTATCCCACTGTAGTGATTGGAATAATGCTACAGTTTTGTTTCACTCTAGCAACATTGTTAATAGAAATATTCTTGAGTCTGCCATTATCCAACTTACAAATAACTTCAACATAAGCAAAGGTCTTTTTCAACTCGATCCTGTTGTTTTGAATTCCTTCAGAACAGCTCTAGATAAGAAGGGTAGAACGCTAAACCTTTGGTAAATTTGTATGCTACTCTAATAACTTTTATTTTTCAATTTATTTTTTTTATATACATCGAACTTAGACAAGAAGGGCAGAGTGCTAAAACCTGGGCAGATTTCCAGTAGAAATTTGTATGCTCCTCTTAAGTTTTATTTTTATTTTCATTTTTATTTTTCAATTTATCATTATTATTTTTTTAATTAACTATAACATTGGTTGGAAACAATTCATTTGATCTTGTGTTGGATTCGAGCAAAGTGCTAAAACATCGGTAGTTTTTTCCTTACAAATTTGTATGCTCCTCCCACAATCCTTTAATGTTTAATTTTTATTTTTATTTCTCCGTTTAATGTATATATATACTGTATATATATATATATTTTTTTTTTCCTGTAATCTATATATAGGCTGTAACTCTTTATGTACGTCAGTGTTCCTGAGGATGTCATTAGACGAAAACGCTTGAGCACCATTCTGTGTTTCCTTTCCTTCGTGGTTTTATTCATCATATATATATATATATATATATATACCAGGACAAGGGAGGCAAAAGAGAAGACCACGAGCAAGCAAAAATGTTGATGGCTCTCACAAATGAGTTTATGCTGATACAGGAGATAACAAAATACCCGAAAAAATAACTGCCTAGAACTGGTATTCACGAATAACACGAACTTGACTGCTGATATAAAAATAACCCCACCCATTATCTCAGACCACAACTTAATCGAGATATCAACAAATATGACGACAACATTAAAAGGCAATACACATATTGAGGAAAGAAGCAAATTTGGGGGCCTTTAACTTAAACTCCAAGACTATAAATTGGAAAGCAATCAGATTGCACATGGCCCAAATAGAGTGGAGAACAGTTTTAGAAAATAAAATAAATGAAGAAATGCTAACAACCTTGGAAGAAAAGACGCTGAGAATTTTAGAAAAATATGCTCCGAAATCACAGCCAAAAGGAAAGAGGAGCTGGCTAGAGAGGCAAAAGAGAAGAATATTCCGCAAAAGAAAGAGCGTGCAGGTGAAGTTAGCCAACTGCGGAGATAATGCCAGGAAAGTAATACAAGAAAAACTGGAGGGTATCGATAGGGAAATACAAGCCCTGATTAAGGATCATACAGAGAGGGAAGAGGAAAAGGCGGTAGAAGCAATAAAGGAAAATCCAAAATATAAGGTTTTAACATATATTCTGCTCGAATTTTTAGTTCATTCAGAACAAAAATTAAAGGACTTATAAGGACAAATTTGCTCGAATTTTTAGTTTATTCACAACAAAAATTAAATGACATAATAACAAATTAATCAGCAATATAATTCCCTTCTTTTTCTATAACCTCCTCCCACCTGTAGAAAAGTTTTTTTTATGCCACGTTCGAAGAAATCCCCTGGTTTCGAGTTAAAAAAAAGTGATCACTTCGTTTTCATAGCTTCTCTGGATTGCAACTTTTGTCCATCTAGGTGGTGTTGCAGACTTCTGAATAAATGGTAATCTGAAGGTGCGATGTCCGGAGAATAAGGTGGATGAGGCATTTTTTCCCAACAAAATGCCTCCAATTGGGCAGTGGTGATTCGAGCAGTGTGAGGGAAGCATATGGGAATAACATATGCGAATAACAGTCATATGGGAATAACAGGCAAACTGTTAAAATGGATCTACAACTTCCTCAGAGAACGTCCACAGGTCATCAAAATTCAAGGTATATCATCATCAGAATCAGAAGTACGCAGCTCAGTACCATAAGGGACAGTACTGGACCCACTCCTGTTCATTATCATGCTAACAGACATAGACAGCGGAGTAAACAACAATAGGATAGTAACATCCTTTTCAGACGATACAAAGATCAGCAGAAAAATCAGCGATGCAAATGAAGTGGAGGCCTTGCAGAGGGACACGAACAAATTATACAAATGGACAGAAGATAACATAACATTTAACACCAAGAAATTTTAGCTCTTGAGATATTGTAGAAAAGAGGAACTTAAAGAGACTGCGTATTATGCTCCAGATAGACAGCAAATTCAGAGAAGCACGAAAGCGATCGATCTGGGGGTAATGACCGATGATGCGAAATTCGAAACACAAAATCAGATAGCGATAAAAAGCAAAAAAGAGTCGCGGGACAGGTACTAAAACGTTCAAAGAAGGGACAGGACAGTAATGATTCCCCTGCTAAAAACACTGATTATACCAAAACTTGAATACTGCTCAGTTTTGACGTCCCCATATAAAAAGGAAGAAACTAATAAACTAGAAGAAACGTAGAGACATTTCACAGCCAAGATTGATGGCTGCAAAGAACTCAACTACTGGGAAAGACTACGTAAACTAAATCTGTACTCCCTGGAAAGAAGAAGAGAGAGGTACACCATAATCTACATATGGAAAATGGTCGAAAAATTGGTACCAAACCTAAAACTAAACCCAATTACCATTCAAACAACACTGGAAAATAGGAAAGGCAGGATGTGTAGTGTTCCCAAATTAAAGGCCCGACAAGGGACCTCAACACTGAAGGAAAATAGCTTGGTTGTCAGGAGGTCAAGAGTTTTTAACCAGTTTTCAATGGACCTCAGAAACGTTACGGGAGTCAAAGTTGAAGTTTTCAAGAAAAGACTAGATGCCTGGCTCAGGACGGTACCAGATGAGTCGGGTGTACCTGGCTATGTACGGTGGAGAGCGCAGGAAAGCAACTCGCTCCTCCACCAAGCCAAGACGAGAGGCGGGGCCACCAGCTTCACCTTCGTGTGAAGAGAGGCCAACGCACGGAACAGCAACGAGGTTAAATATATATATAATATATATATATATATATATATACTGTGTATATATATATATATATAGGCCAGGTCGAAAATGGGAAATTTTTTTTTCTTAAAAAGTGCACTATGTGAGAAGTTTCATTTTATCATCTTAACAAAGTATTAAAATATCAAGCATGTGCTACCCATGCTACCCCTAGCACATACCCCCCTCCTTTTTTACCCTCATATTTGCGTATATTTAAATGGGAAAAATGTTATTTTTTAAAAAGTACATTATATGAGAAGGTTTTTTTATCACTTTAACAAAATATTAAAAAAAATCAAGCATGTGCTACCCTACTACCCCTATCACATGCCCCTCCTCCCTTTTTTACCTTCATATTTGCATATGTTTAATGTTGTTATATGTCACATGATAAGTTGTTTGTTTAATGCTTGATATGTCTATGTTTCAGATAAATATAAATAATTTTTCAGATAAATAGAAATAATTTGTATTTTCTTTAATTATAATTTGAATTACCATAAATTATAAATTACATATAATTTGATTTTACTTCTGAATATAAACTATGACTACTAGAAGCAAGTCCTCAAATGCAGCCTTTGGATATCCTACGGAATTCCCAGCAGCCATGACTCCTTCAAAAGCAGATGTTGTGAGACACTACCTTTTTGTGCGCCGTCGTGAAGAAGCTAAATCAAAAGGATCAGCAACTGCTAATGATTGTCACAGGGTTGTTGTAAAAGATATTGAAGACATATGGATGAAATTTTCTTTTCCTACGATTAACACCAAAGGTATCTATCTTAAAGTCAGTCGACTAATAGAAGAAGCCTCAAAATTGAACAAGGTGCCGTTACATCGAAGAAATGAAAGTTTTGCCTTAAAAGTAGCTCAGTATGATGAAATGTTTGACATATCTTCTTGTGAATGCTATGATAAGGGAATTGATAGGCAATCTTGCAGGTGTAAGGATAAAATACCAATGGCAGAATTGGAGTCTTTCGTGGGTCAAAAACAAAGAAAAAATCAGTTAGGACCAATTGATCGCATAGCTTGTTCAACAAAGAAGAGATCTTTAGCAAGAGCCCAAGAAGCACAAAACCGTCAACTAAAAGCACAAGAAGAAATGACTGAAGCCACCAATGTTTTACCATCGGAATTTATAGAAAATACCAAAGAAGACATAGATGTAGATTCAGAGTCAGGATGTAGATTATGAGGTCGATTTAGAATTGACTGAGAATATTCAGAACAGGCACTCCTATAAAAACCTAGCGTTAACAGCAGATCGTTATCGTGTAAGTTGTAGAGCTGCAGCTGCAATAGTCAATGCAGCTTTAAAAGATATGGGGATCCTTAACTACACCAACATGCTTGACAGAAAGAAATTATAAAGAGAAAGAAATCGCATGGGTGAAACAAATACTTTTAGGTCTAAATCCGAAAATCTGAAGATGGAGTGTTATAATGTTATAATGTTATAATGTTTCAGACCAACAAAGACCCTAGGATCCACTCATGGCTGGTCTACCTAACTGTGTTCGTAATCGTGTATTGTGTATGTCCTCCGTGGTGGCGGAGGGGACCTACAATTTTACGTGGGTTCCGAACCACAAGAACATAAGAAACTTATTTAAAAACTGCCGGTAAATTGGCAACGACCAATTTTTACGAAACTAAATAATTATCAATTTAAAACTAATTAATTATCGATTTAAAACTAAAGATAGAATCTCTGGATCCAGAGGATCAAGTCATAATAGACTACTATCCACAAATATGTTACACTCTATATCTATTTATAACCGACATGCAAATATATCAGATCCAAAGAATCCAGTCAATTTCATTACAGTATCCATCAAGTCACGGTCCATATCGATTGCAGACCAAGTCACAATTTACAACCATATATATTAAAATATATACACTTAGGAGGAAAAGTGTAGGTGTGGCTGTAAAGACTGTACAGTAATGTAGAAATGTGTGTGCACCCATTTTGGGTCTCCCATTTAAAGGTGTTTGTGGGGCAAGTGAAGATCATGAGTTTTTCAATATCTCACAGTACTATGGGGGGCACCGCTCGGCAGAGGAATCTCTTTAAATGGGGTGTGTAAAGACAGAGAGTATCCCCTAACCCAAGATGCTGCCTCCCTATATCCCACAACACTTGTGTTGAGCTGTGGGATCTATCACCACAAATCCTTAATTTTACTACCTTAAACTATACCCAATCTCTCAACATATGCGTCTAATCGATTTTTAAACATATTTATAGACGTGCTACTAATTACTTCTACTGGCAAACTATTCCACTTATTTACTATTCTATGCGTAAAAAAGTTTTTGGCAACTGCTGTCTCGAAACTTCTACTTCTCAACTTACACCCGTTATTTCTAGTCCTATTATATTGAGATATTTCGAAAAAGCTATCTCTACCTACGTTATCGAACCCATTCATAATTTTGAAAACCTGGATTAGATCACCCCTTAGCCTCCTAGTCTCGAGTGTTGTTAATTTTAACTCCTTAAGCCTATCCTCGTACGACTTTGACCTAAGCGACGGAATCATCTTAGTTGCTCGTCTTTGAACTCTTTCGATTTTGTCTATATCTTTGCGCATATGCGGATTCCAAAATTGGACCGCGTACTCCAAATGGGGTCTAACTAATGATTTATAAAGTGGATCTATAATATCGCGCGATTTGTACTCAAAATTTCGAGCTATAAAACCTAACACTTTGTTCGCCTTATTGACCGCTGCTGTACTTTGTTTCGCTACTTTTAAATCACCAGTGACTATAACTCCTAAATCTTTTTCCTGCTCTACGCTTGTTAAATCTTTCCCTGACATACTATACGCAAAATTACCGTTATGCGAACCTATATGCAAAATTTTGCACTTATCAACGTTAAATCTCATTTGCCATGTGACTGACCAATCAACGATTTTATTCAGATCTTCTTGGATTTTACCTCTATCTTCGTCATTAATCGCCCTACCACCCAGCTTCGTGTTATCCGCAAACTTTGAAACTGTACTGACTAGGCCGACATCTAAATCGTTAATATATATAAGAAAAAGCAAGGGGCCCAACACAGAACCCTGAGGAACGCCACTCGCTACATTAGCCCAACACGACTCCGCTCCATCAACGACCACCCTCTGTTTCCTACCTCGCAACCACTCATCTAGCCAATTTATTACTACACCCCTGATTCCATGAGCCTTAGTTTTTTCAATGAGTCTTTTGTGCGGCACGGTGTCAAACGCTTTTTGAAAATCTAAATACACTACATCAACCGCCCGATGTCTATCGTAAACGTCAACCACGCTTTGGAAAAATTCTAAAAGATTAGTTAAACATGATTTGTTTCGCCTAAAACCGTGCTGCGTGTTTCTAACTAGTTTATGCACTTCTAAGTGTTCGACTATACGATCCCTAATTATTGATTCCAGTAGTTTACCTACAACAGACGTTAAACTGATTGGCCTATAATTTCCCGCCGCACCTTTATCGCCTTTCTTAAAGATAGGTGTTACGTTTGCTAACTTGAAATTATCTGGTACGGACTCCTCAGAAATAGACGCATTAAAAATCTTTGTTAGCGGCACTACAATGCTATCTTTTAATTCTTTTAGTTGTATGGGATATATGGAATCCGGCCCCGGTGATTTACGCGTTTTCATTTTATCAATATAGCGCATTACTTCCCCTTCACTAACCACGATATTATCCAAAATATTACCATTATCAAAAGGTATTATGTCTATGACCGTAGGGATATTCGTTACATCTTCTATAGTAAAAACTGACGTAAAAAATTCGTTTAGCAAGGTAGCCATTTCCTTGTTTTCAGAAACTAGATCTCCGTTTACATTTTTCAAAGGCCCCAAGACACTTTTTACTGGATTCCTATTATTGACGTATTGAAAGAATCGCTTGGGGTTTTCTTTACCGTCAAGAGCTATGGAGATTTCAAATTCGCGTTTGGACTTTTTTATAACACTTTTAGCTTCACGCCTTAGAGATATGTAGTTGTTTCGTAACAACAGATTTTCTTTATCGCACTTATATAGCCTATAAGCCCTATCTCTACTCTTTATAATGTCTCCTACTCTAGAAGTAAACCACAAGGGCTTGTTGTTTACTTTCGCACGCTTAATTTTGTACGGTACACATTCCTCATTTATAGTCCTAAATACCGTTACGAACGATTCCCACATTAGTTTTGCGTTGGAGTTCCCCATTACGTTTTCCCAATTGACGTGTGAAAATTTATTTCGAAATTTACTAAATGGAAGGAAAGATAACACATTAACTAAAAGTGGAAAGATAAAAGAAGAACACTATGTTATTGTGAAAGAACCTGGAAGCATCTATGTAGACCATGTCACACCAGATAATGGAACTGCTCGCTGCATAGCAGAAAAGTTAATAACTATTATTACAGACTCGAACAGCACAGATACTATCAAAGCTTTACTGTGTGATGGTACTCCTGTAAATACAGGAAAAATTGGTGGAGCCATAAAACTGGTTGAAATTCATCTTAACAGACCAGTGCAGTGGTTGGCGTGCCTCTTGCATTTGAATGAGCTGGCTTTTATGCACGTCTACAAAGCCATTGATCGTAAAACAACAGGTCCAAATACTTTTGTGGGTTCAATTGGAAATAAACTGAAAACATATTTAACAAAATTGGAGGTAGTCAAATATTCTCGCGTAAAGGGAAACATTAAAGAAATTCCAGCAAATGTTGTGAAGGAGCTAAGCAGTGATCAAAGATATCTATATGATATGTGTCTGGCAGTGCAAACTGGAGACACTTCTCAAGATCTGTCCACTCGATCCCCAGGTACCCTTCACCATGCTCGCTGGCTAACTCTAGCCAACAGGGTCCTTCGATTATATATCTCAACGCCAAATCCGATAAAAACCTTCAAGATATAGTCAAGGTTATTATGCAGTTCTATGCTCTAGGGTGGTTTTGGATAAAATCTCATCCTAATGCAACTGATGGTGCATATAACTTTTGGTATTTAATGTGCTTGCTTCGAAATTTAGATGAACAACATAGATCAATCATAGAACCAGTATTAAAGAATAACGCCTACTTTGCCCACCCAGAAAATATACTCATATCAATGGTAACTGACAAGAGACTAGAAATTAGGGAGCAAGCTATTCAGAAAATCATCCTTTCAAGAACAGGATTTTCAGGTACCAGAAACTTTGAGTCGCCTCGAACCCTCAATTTCCAGTCTACTGACTACACCGAGATGATCGATTGGCAAAAAGAGATCATTATTCCTCCACCGCTGCTAAACAATTTTAGCAACGATGAGCTACTGCAGGCTCGATGTAAGCCACTGGAGATAGTTCCTTTTCCATGCCACAGTCAAAGTGTGGAAAGGGCAGTGAACCTAGTAACAAAGGCATGTCAGGAAAGAATAGGATATGACAACCGTCAAAAGTTTATCTTAAACTCATTAGAATCAAGGCGAAAACTGCCCAAGTTTGAATGGAAGGCCCAGTGGAATGAGTAAGAAACATATGAAATAAAATTTCCTAATGATATTGAAAATTTCTTCCCTTTTGATGTGATAAGGAACAATGAAAAAGTTAATTGAATTTTAGCACATTTATTATGCCTTTAATTTTTTCTTCTGAATATATTGTTGTACTTAATTAATTTTCCTAATACTGTACATTATTAAATAAAATATTATACGCTAATAAAGATTTATGTCATCAAAAAAGCTGAATGTAGAGTAAGTCTCGTATAAATGGAATATTCTTCAGTATAGGTTAAAAAGTGAAAAATTGTGCCAGGGGTAGGAGGCTTTAAACAGCGAAAATAATTTATGAGGGGGTTCCTGTGTTCCATTTAAACCCTTCACAATATGTACCTTTTCAATATAAAATTTCGACCCGGCCTAATATATATATATATATATATATATATATATATATAGAGAGAGAGAGAGAGAGAGAGAGAGAGAGAGAGAGAGAGAGAGAGAGGAAACTTGGCGAAATAGAAATGGACCTAAAGCAAACATTCATACATAAGACAAACGAGGAGGAAAACAAGGTAGTAGAAAACATAAAAAATAACCCAAAATACTTCTACACATTTGCGAAAAGGAAAATGCAGTGTAAGGAGAGTATTGGACCGTTGATAGACGGGGAAGCCGAATACACAAATAACCCGAAAGAAATAAGTGAATTGCTTAGGGAACAATTTAAATCTGTGTTTAGCACCCCAAGTCCGAGATGGAAGTGGAAAACCCAGACGAGTTTTTCGACATTGATACAGATCAACCAAGAACAAATCTCGGCACAAACCTATTAATGGACTTCGAGTTCACGGAAGGAGATGTAATTACGGCCTTATCACAGATGCGAGACAATTCAGCGCCAGGGCCAGACACATGGAGTGCCACATTTCTGAAGAAATGCAAAGAGAGTATTGCAAAACCGCTATACTTACTATGGAGGAAATCACTTGACACAGGACAAATTCCACTCCCCTTAAGAACACGAACATTGCCCCCCCTATTTAAAAGTGGTAACGCCCAAAATTATCGGCCAATGGCTCTCACCTCACACCTTATAAAGTGTTTGGAACGCATAATTAGAGGCAAAACTACCTACTACCTACAAGAAAAAGATTTATACAACCCAAATCAACATGGCTTCATGGCGGGTAGATCATGCCTGTCACAGCTACTAGACCACTAGGAGAAAATATTAGGAAAATTGTGTCGAGGACAAAACATTGATGTAATATATACTGACTTTGCTAAAGCCTTCGATAATTGCGACCATGGAATCATAGCACACAAACTTAAAGATACAGGAATTACTGGAAAGCTAGGAAGGTAGATATTTAATTTCTCGACGCAAAGAACGCAAAGAGTGGTGGTAAACGGAGTTAAATCGGAAGTCTCGGAAGTCGTGAGCTCTGTCCCACAAGGGACAGTATTAGCTCCTTTGCTGTTCATAATAATGATTACAGCTATTGATGCAGATATTAAGGACAGTATTGTATCATGCTTCGCAGATGACACAAAGATATGTAAGGAAATATTGAACGAAGATGACATAAGAAAATTACAAAACGACATTGAAACATTATTCCAGTGGGTAGAAGACAACAATATGGAGTTCAACGAAGAAAAATTCAAACTTCTAAGATATGGTAATAACAAAGACCTACAGAAAAAAGGGTACAAAACTCCGCAAGCCAAACAGATAACACCAAATCCACAAGTCAGGGATCTTGGCGTAATAATGTCGTCGGATGCAGAATTCAGAGAGCACTATAAAATCAAAACCACAACGGCTAGAAAAATAATGGGACTCATCTGGAGGAGCTTCCGCAGCAGAAAAGCAGACATCACGCTTAAATTATGGAAGAGTCTAGTCCTACCAATAATTGAGTACTGCTCAGTACTCACAAGCCCACACAGAAAAAGAGACATTGCGAGCATTAAAGCTATACAAAGGACTTTTACGTCTAAGATAGAGGAAACGGAGGGTGAAGACAACTGGTCTCGACTACAATCCCTGGAACTCTACTCTCTTGAAAGAAGGCGCGAGCAGTACACAATAATATAGATATGGAAAATACTTGAGGGCTCTGTCCCTAGCCTCAGAAATGAAATAGAAACAAACTGGAATGAGAGAAGAGGAAGATTTTGTACGATCCCAGCTGCGGTGGGACAAGGAGCAATGAAAACGAGGATGGAAAATACCCTCAGAATACGGGGCCCAAAGCTTTTCAATGTCCTTCCAAAAGAGGTGAGGAATCTCCAGCACACCGACCTGAATTACTTCAAGAACCAGCTGGACAGATTCTTGTGCAAAGTCTCTGACCAGCCATGCGTGGCTGGATACGAGGGCAGGAGGAGATCAGAGAGCAATTCCCTCCTTCACCAAGTCTCGCAAATGAGGCGGGATGCTGCAGAGGGATCGACCCCAGGTCGATCCTGAACCGTCGTTCAAACTCAACAAAAGTAAGTATATATGATATATATATTAGTGGTGGACTGGATGTCAGTTTTTCAACATCTGCGGATGCGGATCTTTAATTTAAATATCCGCGGATGCGGATGCGGATATTTAGTTAATCTATCAATATAATATAGAATTGTGAATATATGACATAATTTTTCAAATTTCGTGATATTACTATTATGGCAGGCAATGCATAAGAATTAAAATTAATATTGTTTTCATTATGATAAAAATAATAACTTTCTCAAGAGTTTCAGCCACAGAAAATTGAATGAAACAAGTTTCATTCAATTTTCTGTGTTACCAGGTATTTATATTTTCAGGTTTATATATTTGTTTGTTTATTAATAATTAATACTTTACATGAAATGTGCATGACTGGGCCTTATAAGCTACTTTATAAGCTAATTTAATTGTAAATTGCATAATTTATTAGAGGTAATATCCGCATAACATCCGCAGTCAGAAATGCGGATGCGGATGTAAAAAATGATGCGGATGCGGATATCCGGTCCACCACTAATATATATATATATATATATATATATATATATATATATATATATATATATATATATATATATATATATATATATATATATATATATATATATAACCCAATGAATTATGGAATAACAGTTTCTAATGCTAAGAAAGTGAACTAAAAGGTAATGAAATCAATAATGAATATATTAAAAACTCAAATTTTTACTCGGGTTTGGTAAATAAAGAATAGCGATTGTATTTCCCTGTTTTCCTGTTAAAATCATATTTCTCTTCAGTACACACTTGTGGGCGCATCTTCTTACCATTAACACACACACACACACACACACACACACACACACACACACACACACACACACACATATATATATATTATATATATATATATATATATATATATATATATATATATATATATATATATATATATATATATATATATGACTGCTGCCTAAAACACTATATGTGCGTTATATACTGCATTTACACAGCTCCGGATCAAAGTTATTAGGATGAATAACAAAGGAGACAACGTTTCAAATGTATATTTTTGAGTATGTAAGAATGTCGAGTAGGTTAGGCACTGCCCCAGGGGCGTAGCTTGGGTGGGAGGGTGCTGAGGTGGCGACTGCCACCCGTGATCGGAAAAATATCTGGCCCAGTCGGAAATCTAGAACCGGTTGTAAAAAAAACTTTTGTCAATAAAGGAGAGAGAGACAGAGAGAGAGACAGACAGACAGACAGACAGAGATACATTTCCCTGTGGCCAATTTTAAATTCAGTTTCTCATAATAATACATTATATTATAGCATGGCTAAGCTTGTGACGTAGTGGCTTGAAAAACATATATTAGTCACGGAAAAGGTACCAAATTTGTCCAGTTGGGAATCTATAACTGCCCGCCCAGAAAAAAGACCACGCCACGCCACTGCACTGCCCACAAAATGCATTTCGTACGAGGGGTGCAAGGTAAAATAATAGGTTTTTTATATATACACAAAGAGATGGCGGGGACATGCGAGCGTGGTCATTCATTGGCATTTATTTTTTCTTATTATTATCATCGGTGTTGATCAGAGTAGAAGTAGGGCAGCGTGCTGATTTTAGGCATATATATACTATATTTTACTCCTCTTAAGACGCTACAAGTGGTAAGACGCACCCTATATTTAGCAAAGAATATTTAGGACAAAATATTTCGAAGATTTATCAGCCTGACAAAAATATATTCCCATAACTTTATTAAAAGAACATTAAACAAAACAATAACATATGAGCCCTCAAGTGATTTTTGGAGACGTTTTTCAGGAAAAAAGTAGCTTCTTATGAGGCGTAAAATACGGTGTGTGTGTATATATATATATATATATATATACACACCCCAGTTTTCGCAAGAGTTATGTTCCTCAGACTCATTACGAATAGCGAAATTGCGAATAACGAATCATTTTTTTCCCATATAAATACCATGTTTTATGGGGGGGGATGCGTTCCGGTGGCCATTTTTCAGAAGGTAAGATGTTTGGATACGTTCCCATACGATACATAAAAGCAAGTATAAAACACAAATACAGACCTGTTTTAACATAGTAAGTTATGAATAACATCAATAAAAGAATAAACATACCTGGACTGTACTTTTATTTTCTCCCCGAGACTGGAAGAAAACGGAGCGTGACACGGAGTTACTCATGTAGAGGGGCAGGATCATCTGTCTTTCCACTGTCTTCAACACTCTCTTCACCAATTTCAACAAGAAGACACTGTGGTGAGGGAGGCAAGGATTCTGGTTGTGGTGTGCCTGGCTTTGGCTTCGGCTTGAACGTAGCGAACGCTGGGTGAATGCTGGTGTTGCTGGTTGATGGTTGTGGTTCCGGTGGTGGTGTTTTCTGGATTGGCTTGAAAAATTGCGTCAGTGAGGACTGCGTTGCTTTGGCTTTTTTTACACTTATAAAGTTCAGCATAGCATCGGATGTTTTCTTTGACGTTATTTCTGACACTAGAGCTTCTTTCAACGTTGGGGTCCTTCTCAAACACAAGCTCTAACGCAACATCGAAAGCATTCAGAATTTCCGCAAGGTCTTTCACAGTCAACGTGAATTATTTTTTCCCTTATCTGGCATTGCGAATAACAGAGCTGGGTTTGCGAATAGCGGAATTTGGTGTAAAAAAATATATTACATATAAGCGAAGCTACGAATAACGGGGTATACCTGTGTGTATATATATATATATATATGCATTTTAGTTATCACATTGAAGTCAGGGGGGGGGGTTCGACTCGCGATGGTGCATAAGTGTATTATTGTACTATAAAGAATAAGCTCAGGGTTCAATTTCTAATGGTGTAATATCACTTATGTGTAAAACAGAATTGAGTTATGACCGCTAAAATTCATAGTATGCTGTCAGACACACACACCCATACACGCATATATATATATATAATATATATATATATATATATATATATATATATATATATATATATATATATATATATGTGTGTGTGTGTGTGTGTGTGTGTGTGTGTAGAGAGATCGACCGGAAATCCTTTCCTCGCCATTCTCAAACATCATGGAATCAAAACAAAGGCTATACACGTGGGTATGAAACAGGACCACGGAGGAAACAGCTTTTGTGGTATTTCCCGAAATGCCCACCAGAGGACGTTACCAAGGCCTATAAAAGTGCGGGTTCTTTCTCAAATCATTTTCACTTGCCATCTCGTTTTTGTCATCACGTCTTTCACGTATCGCCGTTCGACCTCAGCCGGCCTCAGTCCCTCAATACACGAAGCGAATCAACACTTGAGGCGACCTACAATTTCATCCCGCCGAAAGCAAACATCACTCTACCGGTGTCATCCTTCTGGCCAGGAACGGAGCAAGAGTGTCACGGGCCCCCTAACAAATTTTTTATTATACATTTATATTGCTTTTCTTTGCATTATTTATTTAGCATATATTTAAGAATTATGATACTACTTGTACGCATGGAGGCATAGAAAACATTATGCAAAATATTGAGCTTTAAAAAGGATACCGTGAAATAAAAGTTTACTTACCACAACATCAGAACTTGACTTTTCTTGCCTTTCATTCAGCAAATTCATTAATTAAATCCTCCAAGTTAATATTTCTAGCTTTCTTGTTTTCAATTGATATAATTGAGCATCCACTTAATCTTTTTTCATTCATAGAATTTCGAAGATAGTTCTTTACTAGTTTAAGTTTTGAAAACGATCTCTCTGCACTTGAAACTGTCACAGGAATTGTGAGGAACAATGTTATGGCAGTCACAACTTCGGGAAAACTTGAGCACAAAGTACTGTTGTCTTTAATTAAAAATGAATATAGCTCATGGATTGTCGTCATTTTTTCAATGTCTATTTTTAAGCAAATTCGAAATGAGAGTAATTGACTTGGAAATCCAGAGGAAATATAATTTTTATATTTATTTACTAGCTTTGTTGCTCTCTCAAATAACTTCTCATCACTTGTTGAAACGACCCGGGCCCCCCCAAAGGCCCGGGCCCCCCAAAAGGCCCGGGCCCCGGGGCACTGCCCCGCCTTCCCCTAGCTAGCTCCGCCCCTGCTTCTGGCCCTCGCTTAACTTATCCTTCACCACAATTCGATCGGCGCCCGTTTAACAAGTACCTCAACACATCTTCAGAGTTATCCACGTCGAAACAGGACAGCAAACCTTCACGTAGGTTTCTTCAGTCTCCAGAGTTATCCAGCGTTGCGGTAAGCCTCTTGTTGGCACTCACGGCCTACAGTGTTTTGTTACGTCGTGCTAGACTATTCAGGATTCAAAGCTGAAAAGTCCACACACTCAGCCTAATAGCGTAGGCGCTAAAAGTGTCTTCAGTACCGTTCAAACTAACTCTCCCGTTAAGACCGCAGTAGGTCTATTCAAGTGTTGTACCAATATTGTAGTTTGTATCACCTTGTTATTGTGTTCATTCATATAACTTCCTTATTTTGCATCCGTTGTTGATGTGCTCTTTTATGCATTTCATTTTTATTGACCTAATCCATTTACTGTACCATACTTTACTTTCATTATTTCAGTTATTATTGGCTTAATCACTTATTCTGTGTTCACCTCTGCATATCTCATTACCCTACCTGAATTAATGTATTGCTTAACAATTAGACTGTATAACCATTTCTTAGTGCTAATAATCAGTTGTCTTTCCCATAGTATAAATACCGTTATATAACTGTTAATCACTCTAAATACTAATCTTAATTTGAACAGCCAGTTCAACAGCAGTTTGGGAAGGTACGTTTTTCCACATCTTCTGATAGCAGGGGCAGGGGCGAATGTGTTACTAAAACCTTCCCTGGTTCGCCCTTAAATTGATTACTAAATTTGGTGCAGATTGTCATAGCTGTTAGGCGTGTATGAACGAAGTCATCATCATCATCTTCCCATATATATAAACCTGGTAAACGTTACGTGCGTCTTCATACAAAGGGCAAGCTGGTGGCCCTACCTCAATGCCTGGCTTGGTGGAGGTGCAAGTTGATTTCTTGCAATCTTCATTGCACATAGCCAGGCACACCTGGCTCATCTGGTACCGTCCTGAGCCAAGCACCTAGTCTTCTTTTGAAGACTTCAACTTTGACCACTGTCACGTTCCTGAGGTCTTTTGGAAAGTGGTTAAAAAGTCTTGGCCCCCTGACGACGAAGCTATTTTCCTTCAGTGTTCAGTGTGTCCCTTATCGGGCCTTTAGTTTGGAAGCACTGCACATTCTACCTTTACTATTTTCCAGTGTTGTTTGGATGTTCATTGGGTTTAGTTTGAGGTTAGGTACCAGTTTTACGATCATATTCCATATGTAAATTATGGTGCAACTCTCCCTTCTTCTTTCCAGCGAATACAGATTCAATTTATGTAGTCTTGCCCAGTAGTTGAGTTCTTTGTAGCCATCAATCTTGGCTGTGAAATTCCTTTGGACTACTTCTAGCTTATTACTTTCTTCTTTTTTTATGTATGGGGACGTCAAGTCTGAGCAGTATTCAAGTTTCGGTATGACCATATTTCAAGAGCCGAAATTTCTCGGTGTTAAAATTCATATTATTGTATTCTGACCATTTGTATATTCTGTTTGTGTCCCTCTGTAGGGCTTCTACCTCTTCTGCATTGCCAATTTTTCTGATGATTTTTGCATCGTCATCAAAGAATGTTACTATACTGTTGTCGTCTACTTCATTGTCTACGTTTGTCAGTATGATAATGAATAGGAGTAGTAGTATGTGCGAATTTGGTGAGAAGGGGTGGGGATTACCAAAGTTGATGGTAGTGCCAAAGGGAAGTGCCAGAGTGCCAAGGGGGTGCCATCCCAAAAGTAGAAACTTGACTATGCAATAATTTAACTCATGCACCATTCGTCAAATATATATATATATATATATATATATATATATATATATATATATATATACCTCGTAACGTCGTAGCAGTTCCGTGCGTTGGTCTCTCTTCACACGATGGTGAAGCTGGTGGCCATGCCTCTAGGCCTGGCTTGGTGGAGGAGCGAGTTGCTGTCTTGCGCTCTTCACCGCACATAGCCAGGTACACCCGGCTCATCTGGTACCGTCCTGAGCCAGGCATCTAGTATTCTTTTGAAGACTTCAACTTTGACCCCTGTAACGTTTCTGAGGTCCTTTGAAAACTGGTTAAAAAGTCTTGGCCCCCTGACAACTAACCTATTTTCCTTCAGTGTTGAAGAGGTCCCTTGTCGGGTATTTAATTTGGGAACACTACACATTCTGCCTTTCCTATTTTCCACTGTTGTTTGGGTGGTAACTGGGTTTAGTTTTAGGTTTGGTACCAGTTTTTCGATCATTTTCCATATGTAGATTATGGTGTACCTCTCTCTTCTTCTTTCCAGAGAGTACAGATTTAGTTTACGTAGTCTTTCCCAGTAGTTGAGTGCTTTGCAACCATCAGTCTTGGCTGTGAAATGTCTCTGAGTTTCTTCTAGTCTATTAATTTCTTCCTTTTTATATGAGGACGTCAAGACTGAGCAGTATTCAAGTTTCGGTATGATCAATGTTTTCAGCAGGGGAATCATTACTGTCTTGTCCCTTCTTTTAAAGGTTCTTAGTACCTGTCCCTCGACTCATTTTGCTTTATTTATCGCTATCTGATTTTGTGTCTCGAATTTCGCATCATCGGTCATTATAACCCCCAAATCTATCGTTTTCGTACTCCTCTGAATTTCCTGTCTATTTGGAGCATAAAATGCTGTCTGTTTAAGTTCCTCATTTCAACCATATCTCAAGAGATGAAATTTCTCGGTGTTAAATGTCATGTTGTTGACTTCTGACCATTTGTATATTCTGTTTGCGTCCCTCTGCAAGGCCTCAGTAGTATGACGCAAAACGGTAGAGTGCAAATTGCAATATATATATATATATATATATATATATATATATATATACATACACACACACCCAGGAAAGCACTTGTTTCAATCAATGTCGTTTAATGACTAATAAGCCAACTATATCATTCTGTTTATTTAGTCAAATTATTTAACATGGAAAAATGTAACATACATTTAGTCGAAATATATAAGAGGTAAATATACAATAAAAAATAATAATAATAGTAGAAGAAGAATTCTATACAGCAAAAATACACACTTATATATATATATTATATATATATATATATATATATATTATATATATATATATATATTATATATTATATATATATATATATATATACATATAAACAATCATAAATAATAATAGCACAGTAGAAATCTATATACACGTTTAATGTATGCACGCGCATCTACACACTTATATACACGCATCAAAAATAATAATAATAATACAGGAGAAATCTATATACACGTTTGATGCAAAAAACTTCACTTTTTTCTACGTGAAGGTCAAAATATGAAAATAAAAACCCACTCTAATAGACAGAGTTTATTTCCACGACAGTTTCGACGCCCACTCGCATCCTCCTCGGGTGGATACAGAAACACGAATGAACCAAAACAAGAGGGGAAAAAACAGTCCAGGGACCGACCGTTAAGAAATTCGCGCCTAGGTTAGATCCCATTCTCCCGACACCGGAAGGGCATTTTCATTAAGTACATTCGCGCAAATTTAAAACTATCTTCCTGTTCTAAACATACAGATTCTATTATATTTTTCTTACATAATTATTGAATTTATTATTAATTTTATTACATTTAATATTGCATAATTATTTATTACAGAAATTATAAATTTATTATTACATTGGTTATTACATTATTGTTTATTATACAGAACTTAATTATAAACCGAAAAACGAATGAAAAAAGCCGATTAGGAAACAATCCAGAGAAATTCGCACCTAGGTTAGATACCGTTCTCCCGACACTGGAAGGGCATTTTATTACAGGGTCCGCTTATAAGTACATTCCCACAAATTAAAACTATCTTCTTGTTCTATACATACAGATTCTAATATTTTGACATAATTACTGCATTTATTATTACATTTACATTTTTTAACATTTATTATTATTACCTTTACCCTAATTATTAAATTTATAATATTACCTTTATTATTACATCTGTTGCATTTATATTTATTTCCACATTTATTACTTCCATTATTACATTTACTAAAAGCGAGTAAGAAAACAATCCAATTCAGAGACCTTTAAGAAATTCACACTTAGGTTCGAACACGTTCCCACGACTCCGTAAGGGATTTTTTGACCAAGAATCGCATTAAAGGGTCTAACTTATAACTTATAAGTACCTTCGCACAAATTAAAATTATCTACTTTTTCTATACTCACAGATTCTATTATTTTTCTTTTGACATAATTATTACATTTATAAAGTACCTTACTTGATTCCCAATCTATAGCATGATTATTTTGGCTGGCGTGATAAAAAATGGCATTATTAGTATTACAACTTCTGAAGGCATATTTGTGTTCTTTAATACGGGTTTCAATATTTCTTCCAGTTTCTCCCACGTATACTAAATCACAACTTTTACAGGGAATGCTGTAGACACAGGCTTGTTCCTCTTTTGCCACGTTATTCCTAACCAATTTACTTTTCACGGTAGACGAATATTTGAACGCCAAAGCAAACTTAAAATCTTTCGTCAACGGTTTTACTCTTTCTAAGCCGGCAATGTAAGGCAAACTCACATATTGTTTTTGGTTAACTGAAGGTTCCCGAGGAGCATAAAAAGATTTTCTGGCTTTAAAATACGCCTTTCTGATAAACCACTCGGGATATTTTAAATCCTTAAAAATGTTCCAAATCTTTGAATTTTCCGGGTCCAGCAAATGTGGGCTACAAATCCTGAGTGCTCTTAGAAACATGGAAGAAATAATTGAGCTTTTAACCCCTTCATCATGATATGAAAAATAATGAATGTACGAATTACAATGAGTAGGTTTTCTATAGACCGTGAAATTGGGCTTTCCGCTTTCGTTAATGACCAAAACATCTAGAAAAGGTAATTGTTTGTCGTTCTCCCATTCATATTTAAATTTAATAGAGGGAACAAGATTATTTAATGACTGAAAGAAAGTGTCAAAGTTGTTCCAGTGGTCAGGCCAAAATGAGAAAATATCATCTACATAACGAAACCAAATTAGATTCCTGGGACATATTGTTTGCAACAATTCCGACTCATAGTATTCCATGTATAATGTACTCAGTATTGGGGGTAAAGGAGACCCCATTCCCATACCAAAACGTTGCAAATAAAATTCTTCACCGAAGGAGAAGGCATTATTGGTGACACAAAGTTTTATCAGTTCTAAAAATACAGATGTGGGCATGCCTAGTTCTACGTTACATGTTGGCAATTTTCTATCTAAAAAAACTAAGTACATCATCAATGGGAACTTTCGTAAACAAGGACTCAACGTCAAAACTGATCATTCTTCCCCGTTTTAAATCTAAGGACATAACTTTGTTAATAAAGTCACAGGAATTAGTGATGTGCGAGCCTGAAAATTTACCAACTAATGGGGATAATTTATCTGCAAGAAATTTAGATAACCTGTAACTAAAGGAACCCCTGTGAAATGTTCGGGCCAGAGGAAGAAAAGAACTTGTCGAAGACTGCAGTGACCACCAACTCGTGAGTGTGGTGGTGGCAAGCGAAGAAGACGAGTGGACGCTGCAAGCCTTCTTCAATTGTGACACATGCTCCTGTGTGGAGACCTGTATAATGGGAATAATTTATCTGCAAGAAATTTAGATAACCTGTAACTAAAGGAATCCCTGTGAAATGTTCGGGCCAGAGGAAGCAATATTTGTCACTAAAGCGGACAAAAGTAACACTGTGGTTATTTTGGACAAGTGTGATTATAAACAAAAAATGGAAGCGTTACTTAGTGATGAATTCACCTACGCCAAAGTGAGATCGTCCCCCCTAAAGCGTCTTTCTGCCGAATTCAACAAAACCATCAGGAACTTATTAAAAGATGTCCCGGCGATTGATCCTAAAAGATTTCTACAGATTAACCTCAAACTCCCCCACATTTACGGCCTACCCAAAACCCATAAGATTAATATACCACTCCGTCCCATTATTTCACACAGGGGTTCCTTTAGTTACAGGTTATCTAAATTTCTTGCAGATAAATTATCCCCATTAGTTGGTAAATTTTCAGGCTCGCACATCACTAATTCCTGTGACTTTATTAACAAAGTTATGTCCTTAGATTTAAAACGGGAAGAATGATCAGTTTGACGTTGAGTCCTTGTTTACGAAAGTTCCCATTGATGATGTACTTAGTTTTTTAGATTGAAAATTGGCAACATGTAACGTAGAACTAGGCATGCCCACATCTGTATTTTTAGAACTGATAAAACTCTGTGTCACCAATAATGCCTTCTCCTTCGGTGAAGAATTTTATTTGCAACGTTTTGGCATGGGAATGGGGTCTCCTTTATCCCAATACTGAGTACATTATACATGGAATACTATGAGTCGGAATTGTTGCAAACAATATGTCCCAGGAATCTAATTTGGTTTCGTTATGTAGATGATATTTTTTCATTTTGGCCTGACCACTGGAACAACTTTGACACTTTCTTTCAGTCATTAAATAATCTTGTTCCCTCTATTAAATTTAAATATGAATGGGAGAACGACAAACAATTACCTTTTCTAGATGTTTTGGTCATTAACGAAAGCGGAAAGCCCAATTTCACGGTCTATATAAAACCTACTCATTGTAATTCGTACATTCATTATTTTTCATATCATGATGAAGGGGTTAAAAGCTCAATTATTTCTTCCATGTTTCTAAGAGCACTCAGGATTTGTAGCCCACATTTGCTGGACCCAGAAAATTCAAAGATTTGGAACATTTTTAAGGATTTAAAATATCCCGAGTGGTTTATCAGAAAGGCGTATTTTAAAGCCAGAAAATCTTTTTATGCCCCTCGGGAACCTTCAGTTAACCAAAAACAATATGTGAGTTTGCCTTACATTGCCGGCTTAGAAAGAGTAAAACCGTTGACGAAAGATTTTAAGTTTGCTTTGGCGTTCAAATATTCGTCTACCGTGAAAAGTAAATTGGTTAGGAATAACGTTGCAAAAGAGGAACAAGCCTGTGTCTACAGCATTCCCTGTAAAAGTTGTGATTTAGTATACGTGGGAGAAACTGGAAGAAATATTGAACCCGTATTAAAGAACACAAATATGCCTTCAGAAGTTGTAATACTAATAATGCCATTTTTTATCACGCCAGCCAAAATAATCATGCTATAGATTGGGAATCAAGTAAGGTACTTTATAAATGTAATAATTATGTCAAAAGAAAAATAATAGAATCTGTGTGTATAGAAAAAGTAGATAATTTTAATTTGTGCGAAGGTACTTATAAGTTATAAGTTAGACCCTTTAATGCGATTCTTGGTCAAAAAATCCCTTACGGAGTCGTGGGAACGTGTTCGAACCTAAGTGTGAATTTCTTAAAGGTCTCTGGATTGGATTGTTTCCTTACTCGCTTTTAGTAAATGTAATAATGGAAGTAATAAATGTGGAAATAAATATAAATGCAACAGATGTAATAATAAAGGTAATATTATAAATTTAATAATTAGGGTAAAGGTAATAATAATAAATGTTAAAAAATGTAAATGTAATAATAAATGCAGTAATTATGTCAAAATATTAGAATCTGTATGTATAGAACAAGAAGATAGTTTTAATTTGTGGGAATGTACTTATAAGCGGACCCTGTAATAAAATGCCCTTCCAGTGTCGGGAGAACGGTATCTAACCTAAGTGCGAATTTCTCTGGATTGTTTCCTAATCGGCTTTTTTCAGTCGTTTTTCGGTTTATACTGTAAGTTCTGTATAATAAACAATAATGTAATAAGCAATGTAATAATAAATTTATAATTTCTGTAATAAATAATTATGCAATATTAAATGTAATAAAATTAATAATAAATTCAATAATTATGTAAGAAAAATATAATAGAATCTGTGTTTAGAACAGGAAGATAGTTTTAAATTTGCGCGAATGTACTTAATGAAAATGCCCTTCCGGTGTCGGGAGAATGGGATCTAACCTAGGTGCGAATTTCTTAACGGTCGGTCCCTGGACTGTTTTTCCCTCTTGTTTTGGTTCATTCGTGTTTCTGTATCCACCCGAGGAGGATGCCAGTGGGCGTCGAAACTGTCGTGGAAATAAACTCTGTCTATTAGAGTGGGTTTTTATTTTCATATATACACGTTTAATATATGTACGCACAAACACACACACATATAAACTTAAAAAATAATAGGTCAGAAGAATTCCAATCCTTGGGTAATATATACATCAAAATATACGCGCTTTATGTTCTACTGCGCTTAATTAAAATACTAAACTCGCATGTGATCGAGTCTACAGTTACATCCTCGTTGCCTTGTACATGCAATAAATACGATTTACATTAATTCACCACACAAAGTACGCAAGTATCTATATTCGATGTAAAGGGCTTTCAGTTCGTTTAACACTATTTTTGTACCCACTTTATAATTGGTTGGTAAGTTATCACTCTCTTTACTCTGTACCAAAGTTTAAGATATTTCGAAGAGTCTACCTTTTAAATACGCCTCCAGTTCCAAGCCATTCTCGCCTTGTTCAGTTCTACACTCGGTAAACCTGTCGAGCAGAGCGGTGTATGCGTATTCAAGAACCGTGTCAAAATAAAGCATATCGGCCACATGTGCGTCTAATATAGGCTTTAGCTTGCGGAAACCGACGATTTCAAACATTCTGTCGAGGATGAAGCGGTTTCGCGTGGGGACAAGGACGTTATTATCAGACACATTATTTCCACATCAACCGTATATAAATGCATGGCTGGTCGCTATTTATAGACAACGTAAAAATAATGGTATATGAGGGTGCATCACTAATCTGCTCTCTTCTTGTGCCTACACCTGCGGGTATTTTGTAACGATCCTCGTCCCACTTCTTAACTATCACGAAGATTCTGTTCATCTCAACACTTAAATAAACAACATTCCGTTTACCAGAGTTTGTTTGTCTACAACTCGTTTCAAGTACATAATTAACAGTGCTGGTTTTACGCCTGAACACACGCACCGACTTTGTCACGGACACATCGTATACGAATTTGAGGATACTGCTCAACGGAAGCTCCATCGTTTTCTATTGTGAGGAGTGTACGTCCAGTCGGGTGAAGCTCTGAGGTGCCTATGAGCCGCAGGTGCGCGGTTTGGCTCGGTGGGAGGTGTGGGGGGATAAGTCACACGGGAGCGTCAAGCCAAGCGTTAGTGATTCGTGCACGGGGCTGTTCCAATATGAAAGAATCATATGAATACTTGCATCCCACTATAACGGACATTCAGAATTTTTCCGATACATGAAGTAATATCGGCTTTAATGTTTTATCGAAACCATACATCTTCATTCATTTTCTCCTCACATTAACACTCCGGGGATCCATTTGAGAGAAACATGTGCCCGTATCTGTCCTTTTTGCTTAGCAAGCGATACTCATCCCTCAACTCTATTAAAAACTCCCACAAGCCTTTAGCCACAACCTCACTGCGAACCTCATCATGATATATATGAACGCAATGATAAAAATATTTTAGACTGTCCATGATAACAAGATTTATATTCTCAAGCGCAGGGTATGCGTAGTCGGTGTGATGTAACATTACATAATATCGCTTGTCTTACCATTCGTTAACAAGGCTCACTACTCATACCCGTTGATTCTCTTCTGCACGTGATGCTTCTTTCACTTCGCGGTGTATGTGCTCCTTTACGCAGTTTTGTCCTATGACGTAGTCCATTACATCGTTTGAGCCATGAAAGCCCGCGTTGCTCTCGCCAGAATATCCGTAGAGTATTTGGACCTCCTGCTCTTCACGCTTCGCTCCGTTCAATATGGCCTTAAAAGCCTCAAAGGAGGGAGAACTAGGAATTCTTTGAGTGTTCACCACATCTGTAGACTTTATCGAATACCACTTCATGAATGTCGAGCACGTAGTTTCAAAGGTAGCCATCGCTATTTTCCGTCTACGTAAGAATTCTTCAAAATACACGTCTGAGCTTCACGGCTTGTTGAGGTCAACTGAGGACGCAGGGCAGAGATATGACCAAATAGTGGCAGGGGTCACATGACCCCTTTGATTAGGCATACGGTCGGCGGTGCTTAGCTTTTTTACTGCGCGCGCGCACGCACACACACACACACACACACACACACACACACACACACACACAAAGGAGAAAATGAAACGCTAATTTAAACATGATTTATTTTAAATAAATAAACACATCGTCAACAAGTAAGTAGTCTCTAATTCATGGCATATATTCAAATACACGTAATAAATAAATAAACATATCGTCAACAAGTAATTACACATATATATGTATTATATACTGTATAACAAAACATTCAAGGGCCATGGTACCCAAAGGATACGGTATCGTATGTGCCAGGCACCTGGTAGCGTTCCTATGTGTTACGACACACTTTTTTTCCCCCTAATCTCTTCCACGCCCCCCAGTTTCTGTGCTCGAAAATTGCGCGTCCGTACAGTCAGTTGGAGTGGCTGGTCATCCTCATCTTCTAAGCTCACTAGCTCCTTCAGCGAATCAAAGTTAACAATCCGTCGGTTCTCCTGGTTAAGCGTGATGCCTTTAGCTTTCACGATATATCTCACATCCTCCCCCACCCTCACCCGTACCCCATAAGTTTTTGTTACCTAGTGAGACAAAATAATCTGCGTAGGCACTATCTCCATACTCATCCTTGATCTCATCAGTCAACTCTCCGAGGAATTCCCCAATAGGTGGCATGTAATCACCTTCCCTCTCTGTGAATATCACACTATCTGTGTCTGCGTACAGAACCCTCTGCCCAAGAAATTGCAGTAGACCCCAAAGTTTGATGCGAGCGTATGCTGTTGTGAAGCTGGCTACAGGTATGTTTGTAATACGTGATGTATCTGTGCCAATTTGGTACTGTTGTACTTTATTATGTGCGTATTACCCACATTCATGATCTCCATGACCTCTTTATCGGGAGCATTGGCATAATCTCACGCCTCGTTATAACTTTGGGCTAGATGGACGTTCCCGTTGCCTATTCTATGCAAATTTCCCCCAAAGACTAGGCACAATTTTGCACTAAAGCGCTTGCCTGGGTTCTTTACAATTTGGGTCCGGTCAAGTTGTATCCCTTCACGATCACGGTAGCGCTGAATATACGCCGATTTTTCATTTTCGGCCTCAACTCGCGGATACCCTGATGCTTCTACCTTATCCTTCAGAAAAATGTTTGTATATGGCGTGAAAAGGTTGAAGAGCTTCTGAAACCTCCACACCTCATATATCTTCAATATTCTATAACCGTGACGAATGGCTAGGGACAGCACAGGACTTGTATATACCCCTCTGATCTTCCGCTGGTTGGTTGTGTGATTACAGGCCCCATTTTTCTCCTCTGCGCACTTCACGCACAAAGGAAACATGAGCTTGTGGTTTATAACGACAGGTAAGATCAGCATCCATAAGTCGCGACGGGGGAGCACATCTACGAAAGAAAGAACGAAATAGTTCTTGTTCAAATTAGATGAGAACTCTTCGATGGTGGGCAGGGCGGACCCCACTAATTTTTCAGGTGCTCCTACGGGGTACGGATTGCTCTTCATCACGTAGGGGTATAAAGAACAGAAGTCGTAGTAATGGAGTTTCATACCCTCCGCAGGTGGAAAGTATAGTTTGAAGGGATTTGTACGCCCACCGAACAAGCTATCCCCGTATTTGGGAGAATCCAACACCATTGAACCTTTGATGGTGTTTATTTCTTCGCGGTACTGCCCATCTGTTTCCATCCGTGCATCGTATTCATGCTCGCACAAGACATTGTGAGTGAATTGGGAGCCTATAAGTTGATCGCGGGCGCGGGTCCATGCAAGACTGTCGGCAGATGTACCATGGATATCTCCTACGATTCCACACTCAGGACGTGGGCATCCATGCTACCAGCGTTAAAGGAATACGCAGTCTTCTCACCAGTGCACGGTCTTCGCTTAGACCATCCACCCAAAAAACACGACCATTGACCTTACTGGGGACTTCCCCTGTGTTGCGGGCATGTTTTATGTATACACCGGTCTGTTGCTGTAGGTGTATGAGCCAGTAAATAGCCTTGTGCCCATAACTGCGTGGGGTGTTTCTGTGAGTGACGGCTAGTGTGTCTTTAGGTATGAAATTGTTCTTGAACACCGTAAAGCACAATGATGCGATCGTGGTTGCGACTTGTAGGGGATCGCAGTTGAACCGGTCTATGTACATCCTTCTAAAGGCCTGGAAACATACTCTAAGCACGCGCACATCATTCACGCAATAACACTCACATTCATCTGCTATATTGTAAGGATTATCCTCATTAAAACTGTTGTAGTAATGGTCAAAATCTTCACGCTCACTATCACTCATGTTGGCATAGTTAAAGTAATGTTTGGGGGGGGGGGGAGGTAGGCCTACGTAATTTAAAGTGTTGCTAGTGAGAAAAGTGTAAGGGAAATAACCTTTTGAACTTCGGCGTCCACGCCTATCACCTTGTGTAGCTTGGCTAATTTACAAGGTGTGAATAATAAAGTGTCTTTAAACTGAACATTACCTCTTATTTGCATCTGTATAAGTTTGTTTCCTCTTTTCAAGGGTCGCCTGTAAATATTTCAGATGACTCGTGTTCAAGCAGTCCTTATAAAGGAATTGTGTTTCAGATTTTGCGCCGTTATGGGCAAGAACATACATAGTAATTTTTTTTAACTTCTCCGCTAATTTGACAAAATAGGACACAAAGAGTTTCACGGGATTGTCGTGCGCGATCGTTTTAAAAATGTTTCTTCGTTTACAACATTTGTGACACTTATCACACTCGACCTCTATGCACTCATCGCTGATAGTCTGGCTTACAAGTAGATGTGGGATAACCTCTTTGGTTTCAGCATCCGTATATGTTTCTATATCGTAGTATACAGTTATACAAGGTTTATTTTTAGGCTTAGCATCTTTCATATCACATACATGTTTTACACTATATGCCTTATATTTCTCGAGGCATGTAGAACAGTGAATTTCATCACATTATGCGTGAATTTCTCCCAACTATCCATCATATGAAACATACCACATTCACAGATTCTCATTTTCCTGCAAGTACCAATTGACTTATGGAGCTCAAAGCAGTTATTATTGAAAAATATGCGTTTACACATATTACAATCCTTCTTCTCAGCTTCAACTACACGAATTTCACATTTGGAGCTTTTACACTGCTCACATACCATGTGGCAATCCTTACAATGTTTCACTATATCATCCACAAACTCGAGACATTCCTTACACAAATCGTGATGCCTTCCATATTTTCGACTTTTATCAAAACTCGCGTAAAGGTCATTTATATTGCGGATGGGGAGATACGTTGTCCCTGAAATCCTAAAATAAGTAGGGATCTTGTACGGTCTCTCACACTGCTTTTAAAGACATACACAGTCTACGACAATCATTCATTCCAAATACAACTATACGAACATTCATTTCCTGTCCTACCCTTCTCAGCTCTTCAAGACCGATATTACAGGCACCTACGATACCGTACCCTTTAGGTACCATGGCCCTTGAATGTTTTGTTATACATTATATAATATATATGTGTGTAATTACTTGTTGACGATATGTTTATTTATTTATTACGTGTATTTGAATATATGCCATGAATTAGAGACTACTTACTTGTTGACGATGTGTTTATTTATTTAAAATAAATAATGTTTAAATTAGCGTTTCATTTTCTCCTCTCTGTGTGTGTGTGTGTGTGTGCGCGCGCGCAGTGAAAAGCTAAGCACCGCCGACCGTGTGCCCAATCAAAGGGGTCATGTGACCCTGCCACTATTTAGTCATATCTCTGCCCTGTGTCCTCAGTTGACCTCAACAAGCCGTGGAGCTCAGACGTGTATTTTGAAGAATTCTTACGTAGACGGAAAATAGCGATGGCTACCTTTGAAACTACGTGCTCGACATTCATGAAGTGGTATTCGATAAAGTCTACAGATGTGGTGAACACTCAAAGAATTCCTAGTTCTCCCTCCTTTGAGGCTTTTAAGGCCATATTGAACGGAGCGAAGCGTGAAGAGCAGGAGGTCCAAATACTCTACGGATATTCTGGCGAGAGCAACGCGGGCTTTCATGGCTCAAACGATGTAATGGACTACGTCATAGGACAAAACTGCGTAAAGGAGCACATACACCGCGAAGCATCACGTGCAGAAGAGAATCAACGGGTATGAGTAGTGAGCCTTGTTAACGAATGGTAAGACAAGCGATATTATGTAATGTTACATCACACCGACTACGCATACCCTGCGTTTGAGAATATAAATCTTGTTATCATGGACAGTCTAAAATATTTTTATCATTGCGTTCATCTATATCATGATGAGGTTCGCAGTGAGGTTGTGGCTAAAGGCTTGTGGCAGTTTTTAATAGAGTTGAGGGATGAGTATCGCTTGCTAAGCAAAAAGGACAGATACGGGCACATGTTTCTCTCAAATGGATCCCCGGAGTGTTAATGTGAGGAGAAAATGAATGAAGATGTATGGTTTCGATAAAACATTAAAGCCGATATTACTTCATGTATCGGAAAAATTCTGAATGTCCGTTATAATGGGATGCAAGTATTCATATGATTCTTTCATAGTGGAACAGCCCCGTGCACGAATCACTAACGCTTGGCTTGACGCTCCCGTGACTTATCCCCCCACACCTCCCACCGAGCCAAACCGCGCACCTGCGGCTCATAGGCACCTCAGAGCTTCACCCGACTGGACGTACACTCCTCACAATAGAAAACGATGGAGCTTCCGTTATACGATGTGTCCGTGACGAAGTCGGTGCGTGTGTTCAGGCGTAAAACCAGCACTGTTAATTATGTACTTGAAACGAGTTGTAGACAAACTCTGGTAAACGGAATGTTATTTATTTAAGTGTTGAGGAGATGAACAGAATCTTCGTGATAGTTAAGAAGTGGGACGAGGATCGTTATAAAATACCTGCAGGTGTAGGCACAAGAAGAGAGTAGATTAGTGATGCACCATCATATGCCATTATTTTTACGTTGTCTATACCAGCCATGCATTGATATACGGTTGATGTGGAAGAATGTGTCTGATAATAACGTCCTTGTCCCCACGCGAAACCGATTCATCCTCGACAGAATGTTTGAAATCGTCGATTTCCGCAAGCTAAAGCCTATATTAGATGTACGTGTTGCCGATATGCTTTATTTTGACACGGTTCTTGAATACGCATTCATCGCTCTACTCGACAGGTTTACCGAGTGTAGAACTGAACAAGGCGAGAATGGCTTGGAAATGGAGGCGTATTTAAAAGGTATAGACTTCGAAATATCTTAAACTTTGGTACAGAGGACTTCAGCGGTACAGGGCTGAGCTCACCTACACTGTTCACCCTGAAGAGCTATTTCTTTATATAACGAGCAGCTGCCGGCACGACTTAGAAGATTATTTCAATTGCCGATATGCGTTGTGAAGAATTCACGGTTGAAAAGCTCGGATTGGAAAGGAGTGTTTATAAACTTAAATTTAATAATGACGTTGTGGAAAATGATGTCCTCTTTGTGCGTGCTTTTGAATGTATTTTATCCGTGTTTAAAGAGAGTGATAACTTACCACCCAATTGTAAAGTGGGTGCAAAAATAGTGTAAAAGAGCTGAAAGACCTTTACATCGAATATAGACACCTGCGTACTTTGTGTGGTGAATTAATGTTAAATCGTATTTATTGTATGTGCAAAGCAACGAGGATGTAACTGTAGACTCTATCACATGCGAGTTTAGTATTTTAATTAAGCGCAATAGAACATAAAGCGCGTATATTTTGATGTATATATTACCCAAGTATTGGAATTCTTCTGACCTATTATTTTTTAAGTTTATATATGTGTGTGTGTGTTTGTGCGTACATATATTAAACGTGTATATAGATTTCTCCTGTACTATTATTATTATTATTTTTGATGCGTGTATATAAGTGTGTAGATGCGCGTACATACATTAAACGTGTATATAGATTTCTACTGTGCTATTATTATTTATGATTTTATATATATATATATATATATATATACCTATATATATATATAAGTGTGTATTTTTGCTGTATAGAATTCTTCTCTATTATTATTATTTTTTATTTTATATTTACCTCATATATTTCGACTAAATGTATGTTAAATTTTTCCATGTCAAATAATTTGACAATAAACAATGATATAGTTGGCTTATTAGTCATTAAACGACATTGATTGAAACAAGTGCTTTCCTGGGTGTGTGTATGTATATATATATATATATATATATATATATAATATATATATATATATATATTGCAATTTGCACTCTACCGTTTTGCGTCATACTACTGAGGCCTTGCAGAGGGACGCAAACAGAATATACAAATGGTCAGAAGTCAACAACATGACATTTAACACCGAGAAATTTCATCTCTTGAGATATGGTTGAAATGAGGAACTTAAACAGAGCATTTTATGTTCCAAATAGACAGGAAATTCAGAGGAGTACGAAAACGATAGATTTGGGGGTTATAATGACCGATGATGCGAAATTCGAGACACAAAATCAGATAGCGATAAATAAAGCAAAATGAGTTGAGGGACAGGTACTAAGAACCTTTAAAAGAAGGGACAAGACAGTAATGATTCCCCTGCTGAAAACATTGATCATACCGAAACTTGAATACTGCTCAGTCTTGACGTCCTGATATCAAAAGGAAAAAATTAATAGACTAGAAGAAACTCAGAGACATTTCACAGCCAAGATTGATGGTTGCAAAGCACTCAACTACTGGGAAAGACTAAACTACGTAAACTAAATCTGTACTCTCTGGAAAGAAGAGTGAGGTACACCATAATCTACATATGGAAAATGATCGAAAAACTGGTACCAAACCTAAAACTAAACCCAGTTACCACCCAAACAACAGTGGAAAATAGGAAAGGCAGAATGTTGTAGTGTTCCCAAATTAAATACCCGACAAGGGACCTCTTCAACACTGAAGGAAAATAGGTTGGTTGTCAGGGGGCCAAGACTTTTTAACCAGTTTTCAAAGGACCTCAGAAACGTTACAGGGGTCAAAGTTGAAGTCTTCAAAAGAAGATTAGATGCCTGGCTCAGGACGGTACCAGATGAGCCGGGTGTACCTGGCTATGTGCGATGAGAGCGCAAGACAGCAACTCGCTCCTCCACCAAGCCAGGCCTAGAGGCGTGGCCACCAGCTTGACCATCGTTTGAAAGAGACCAACGCACGGAACTGCTACGACGTTACGAGGTGTATATATATATATATATATATATATATATGACGAATGGCGCACGAGTTAAATTATTGCATATTCAAGTTTCTACTTTTGGGATGGCACCCCCTTGGCACTCTGGCACTCCCCTTTGGCACTACCATCAACTTTGGCAATCCCCACCTTCTCACCAAATTCGCACATACTACTACTCTTATTCTTTATTATACTGACAAACATAGGCAATGAAGTAGACGACAACCGTATAGTAACATTCTTTGCTGACGATGCAAAAATCATCAGAAAAATTGGCAATGCAGAAGAGGTAGAAGCCCTACAGAGGGACACAAACAGAATATACAAATGGTCAGAATACAATAATATGAATTTTAACACCGAGAAATTTCAGCTCTTGAAATATGGAAGAAATGAAGAACTTAAACAGACAGCATAGACAAGAAATTCAGAGAAACACGAAAACAAAAAACTTACGAGTAATAACAAAGTAAAATAAATTACGGGACAGCTACTGAGAATCTTCAAAAGAAGAGACGAGAAGGTAATGATTCCTCTGCTGAAAACACTGGTCATACCGAAACTTGAATACTGCTCAGACTTGACGTCCCCATACATAAAAAAAGAAGAAAGTAATAAGCTAGAAGTAGTCCAAAGGAATTTCACAGCCAAGATTGATGGCTATAAAGAACTCAACTACTGGGCAAGACTACATAAATTGAATCTGTATTCGCTGGAAAGAAGAAGGGAGAGTTGCACCATAATTTACATATGGAATATGATCGTAAAACTGGTACCTAACCTCAAACTAAACCCAATGAACATCCAAACAACACTGGAAAATAGTAAAGGTAGAATGTGCAGTGCTTCCAAACTAAAGGCCCGATAAGGGACACCCTGAACACTGAAGGAAAATAGCTTGGTTGTCAGGGGCGCCAAGACTTTTTAACCAGTTTCCAAAAGACCTCAGGAACGTGACAGTGGTCAAAGTTGAAGTCTTCAAAAGAAGACTAGGTGCTTGCTCAGGACGGTACCAGATGAGCCAGGTGTGCCTGGCTATGTGCAATGAAGATTGCAAGAAATCAACTTGCACCTCCACCAAGCCAGGCATTGAGGTAGGGCCACCAGCTTGCCCTTTGTATGAAGACGCACGTAACTTTTACCAGTCTATATATGGGAAGATGATGATGATGACTTCGTTCATACACGCCTAACAGCTATGACAATCTGCACCAAATTTAGTAATCAAATTAAGGGCGAACCAGGGAAGGTTTTAGTAACACATTCGCCCCTCCCAGTCCCGCCCCCTAGGTTGTGTTTCGGAAGGATTTTGCTGCGTAAGGCGCAGCGGGCCTTTTTATATATATATATATATAAAGTTGACAGAAGTAAATAAACATTACTACGATGTTCTTAAACTTGTTAAAAAAATAAGGTAACTATCAAAGATAAATTATTATGTATTTCACAATGCCCCCATGCAGAGGTTCCCGGGAAAAAGACATTTCAACATTTCACGAGGTCGAAATATTGTACTTTAGGAAGTAGAGCAAAATCGAATGGAACTTTCGCGAAGGTTTTGGATTCCATTATCAACAATTAATAGTTATTATGCAGTTCAAGAATACCCAGAAATCATTGTTGATCGTTCTGGCCGTCCAGGTCCATCTGAAAGAACTGTTCGTGCTATCAGAAGATGTGCAAAAACGAACCTCCCCAAGCTGCTGTTGATCTGGCTGTTCAAATTAAGATTAGCTCTCGGACAGTGGTTCCCAACCTTTTTGAGGCGATGGGCCACTAGAGCTGATTCCAATAACTCATGGAAAAATAATGTCACTATATAGTAGTTATATGCCAATCCTCTTCTTCTTCCTCAACATAATTAATCCCATTTTTATATGGGGTCGTTGTTTAAGGTGAGTTGCCGCCATCTTGGTCTGTCGTACACCATATCCTCCTCCAAATTCTTCTCCCGTAAGTCCGCTCTAACACAATCCTTCCATCTGTTCTTCGGTCTTCCTCTTCTTCGCCCACCCGGCAACTCCATCACCATCACTCTACGTCTGACATACTCTTCATCTCGCCTCATCACGTGCCCATACCATCTCATTCTTGCCTCCTGTATCTTCTTTGATGCCTCTGCCACCTTCACAGTTCCTCTGATATACTCATTCCTGATCCTATCCTCTTTTGTCACACCGCACATCCATCGCGACATCCTCATCTCTGCTACATCCATTTTGTTCTCATTTGTCTTCTTCATAGGCAATGCCTCGTTCCATACAGCATTTCTGGTCTCACCACAGTTTTATATACCTTTATTTTCAACTTCACTGGCACCTTTCTATCTCAGAAGACACCCGACATTTCTCTTCAATTCTTCCACCCAGCTTGCACTCTATTATTAATTTCTTTCTCCACATCTTCTCCATCCATTAACGAGCCCAAGTACTTAAATCGGTCTACTCATTTAATTACTCTTCATTCATTACCATCTCATCTTCCTGATCCTCATGTAAGCCACACCGTACGTATTCAGTCTTCCTTCTGCTTATTTTCATCCCTCTATCTTCCAACGCTCCTCTCCAACTCTCTAACTTCTGTTCCATCTCCTCCTTTGTCTCGGCACACAATGCTATATCGTCTGCGTAAAGCATACTCCATGGTGCTCTCTCTCTCACTCCCTCTGTCAGCACTTCCATCATTATGTTAAAGAGAAACGAGCTAAGCGCAGATCCCTGATGCAACCCAACTCTTACTTCAAAACTGTCCGTCTCTCCCAGACAGCTCCTAACCGTCGCATGTACAATGTACATCTCTATACATTTCCTGTATCAGTCTGACATATTTTTCCGTACCATTTTCTGTCTAAGGCTTCTCCACACCTCCTGTCTTGGGACCCTATCGTAAGCCTTCTCTAAATCTATAAATACCATATGCATCGGTCTCTGTCCCTCCCTGTACCTCTCAATCACCTGGCGTAAGGCAATACTGCATCCATGGTTCCTCTACCCGGCATGAATCCGAACTGCTCCTCTGCTATGTCAACTTAATCTCTCAATCTTCCGTCCACGATCCGCTCCCATATCTTCATGGTGTGTGACATGAGCTTAATCCCTCTATAGTTATTACAGTCCTGAACATCCCCCTTCTCCTTATAGCTTGGCACCACAACACTGCTACGCCACTCATCAGGAATCACCTCCTGTTCAAACAGCTTCTCCATCAGAGCCCATAGTAAATCAATACCTTCCTCTCCTAATGCCTTCCATGCCTCTTCAGGTATCTTATCTAGCCAGCTGCCTTACCATTCTTCATCTTCGCCAACTTCTTCACCACTTCACTCCTCTCCACTCTTCCCGTCATCCCTTCATTTGGTTGTCCGTCCTCCCAGAATATCTTGTCATTCTCTTCATTCAGCAGCCACTCGAAATATTCCCTCCATCTGGTTTGTATATCTTCTTCCTTTCTTATCACTGTTCCATCCGCTCTTTTGATCTGTTTCATTTTATTGATATCCTTTGTTGCTTTATTTCGCGTTTTGGCCAATCTATATATTTTCTTTTGTCCCTCTCGCGTTTCCAATTCCTCATACATATCTTGGTATGCCTCGGCCCTTGCTTGTGCTACCGCTCTCTTCGCTTGCTTATTCCTCTCTCTATACACTTCCCTATGGTCATCCTGCTGCGTTTCCTCCCATAGCTTCTTTGCTGCTTTCTTCCTTTGTAGTCTCTCCTGTACATCCTCGCTCCACCACCAGTTTTCCTCATTTTCCCTTATCTTGCCAGATGTTTCTCCCAGTATTTCCTTGCTCCACTTTCTAATTACATTAGCATTATGTTGCCAGCATTGCTGCACATCACTTTCATCCATAATTACCTCATTCAGAACATTCTCCTTAAACCTGCTTTTTACAGTCTTCCTCCTTTAGCTTGAACCATTTTATTTTTTTAATTCCTTTCGTACGTGCTTTTGCCACCCCCTTGGGCTTCACATCCATGCAAAGAATACGATGCTGAGTTGACACATGATCCCCTGGTATAACTTTGCAGTTCTTCACTTCCCTCAATTGTGTCCGTCTGTACAACATATAATCAATCTGAGATACCCTCCCACCACTCTTATATGTAATGAGATGCTCTACCCTCTTATTAAAGAAGGTGCTCACCACTGCCATATCGAACGAAACCGCGAAATCTATTATCCTTTCTCCTTCCGTGTTTGTCTCTCCAAATCCTTGACCTCCATGTACTCTCTCAATTACCTTATTATTCCTACCCACATACCCGTTAAGGTCTCCGCCAACAATCACATGCTCATTTTCTTCTAGAGCTTGTACTTCCCCGTCCAGTAATCTCCAAAAAGCATCCTTCTCCTCATCTGTGCAGCCAACCTGTGGTGCATATGCGCTGATGATATTCAATACATACTCCCCATAATTCAATCTCACACCCATTACTCTATCCCCTCTGCGGTTTATTTCCACCACCTCCATGGCCGTAACTACCTATGAGGTCACCGAGGTCCGGACGTCGGTAATTATTTCCTAAAAAAAAAAAAGAGACTGAACCGTTCTCCGTGTATGAAACGCATATTACCGCTTTTCTTTTGAAAAGAGGGAGCGTCGAGCGTTTTGTGTTTTGTGTTTAGTGTATAGCTTGGGTTGTGTTTGTAGATGTCATTTTGGTCTGAATTTTGCTCGTCCCGCCGCGCTCGAAAAAAATCTGGACCTCACTAATTTCTAAACCCTAGTTACGGCCCTGACCACCTCGTCCTTCATTTCCTTCGACAATATTACTCCAACACCGTTTCTTCCCCGCCCTAATGATCCACTGTAGAACAGTTTGTATCCTTCTCCAAGCTCTTTTGCTTTATTACCTTTCCAACGGGTTTCCTGCACGCACAATATATCCATTCTTCTCCTCCTCATCAGTTCCACAATCTCTCCTCCTCTACCAGTCATGCTTCCCACGTTCAGAGAAGCAATCCTCAATCCCTTCTGAGCTCGCTTCTTTAGCCGCGCCCGCTCTTGATGCGGTAGCCCTCGTCTTGTCACAGAGTTAGGGCGATGTATCTGTGCGTCGCTTACGGGTTACGCCCTAGCTGTCCTCGTATCATTCTCTTGACTCATTTCATTTGGTTGTGACGCGGGTTTTTATTACGGCCGGATGCCCTTCCTGACACCAACCATCCCCTTTTATCTGGACTTGCGACCAGCCGGAGAGTAGGTTGACTATCCTACCCTCCGGGTGGGGTCGAGTAATTATATATGCCAATAATTTTATAAAATTACTAAAATTATACTAATTCTAAATTTGAATTTGATTTTTAAAAGGTATGTTATGACCAACCTCCATGGCCCACCGGTTGTGAACCAGTGCTCTAGGACCATCGGACGATATTTTCACGACATGGGCTACTATTGCATATCAGCTAGAAGGAGGCCCATGCTCGCCCTTCAGAACATTGCCTGTCGGAAACAGTAGGCAGCATCGATCATCAAACATTATTCTGCCTTTTGAAACCCCGTAATCTTCTTGGATGAGTCTCAGTTTGCTTCATTTCCAAATAGTGGGCGTGTGTGGATATGGAGACGTCTATCCCAAGAATTTTCTCTAAGGCATCTGCAAGCTACGGTAAAACATGGTTTTTTTTTATTGTAATGGTTTGGGGTGCAATTTATACCAATGGACGAACAGAGTTGGTGGTCTGTACAGGAACTACTACAGTCAAATCTGTAAGGATTTTGGAGGAGGGTGCTGCTACCCATTTATTCCAATGAAAATGTATCTTCACGTTAAAGCGTATTCATGGAAGATGTTGGCCTAACTCATATCGCTCGTGCTAAGTAGAAGTGGCATGACAACCATGGAAATGAACGTCTTGCATGGCCGCGTCAATACCCGGAAGTGACTGCAATAGAACATGCGTGGTACATGCTAGACAAGTCATTAAGGAATCAGTTTAAGAACGAATCTTCAGCACGCTGAGACGTGTCAAAAACGTGGCTTAGTTCATCAATGTCTACCGAACGCTTGTCTGGCTTGTGCATGCTGAGCGTGCATCAACAAAAGGTGATAGACAGGAAGAAAGCCATCATTAAAGACGTGATCGACCGCTTTAGATCGGACAAGCAGAGGCGCGCCTAGGATATTTGCCGCTGGGGTGCGAGTTAAAACTTACCGCTCCCTTATAAAAAGAAAACAAACATTCTTATTTAGATTCAACTTATTATTTTTATTGAAAAAAAAACAAATAGGAAATAAAAGAATAGATTAAGGAACATAAGTGTTTATTCTAAAAAATTAACAAGGGTTTCAAAAATAAATATCTTATATATGATATACATATACATTACACAAAAGAAAATTAACAAAACTAATTATAACATTCTGAAATAATCCACTTTTACGTTAAATAAACAAAAATATGTTTCTAAACTAAAAAAAATAAAGACACAAGATATCACAATGATTCAGGTAAAATTAACTTTTCTAGCTTTTGTGATTGCAAACTCGTTAATAATGTCGGAAATAGTTCGCGGAAATTCGATTTTCAATACTTATAATACTTAAATTGGTAAGTCCTTCCTGGGTCATACTTGATCTTAAATAATTTTTTACGATCTTAAGTTTTGAAAATGATCTTTCTCCGGAAGCCACTGTTACGAGAATCGTCAAAAATATTAGTAGAGCTATTAAAATATTTGGAAATATATTTATGAGATTATTTGAAAATATATATAGTCTAAAATATTCAATGCATTCATATTAGGTTTAGGTTTAATATATGTTAAAAAAATTTCAATTTCATCACACAATTCGATAGCATTTATATCAAATTCTTTTCGTGTATTATCTGATAATTTATTTCGTAAATCCATACAATATGCCATTCTTGCGTCTCTACTTATTGTTAATAACGTATGAACATCAGATAAAAAATTAAAGGATTCATTATATCTGTTCAACTGTTCGAAACGTTCTTCTATCGAGGTTATCGTTGTATTCAAAATAGCAAAATAACAATTTATTTTATAATGCTTTTCTGACAAATCAACGTTTTCATCCTTACTTTCGTATAAAAACATTCTATTTTTTCTTACATGGTCTAACTACCGGAACAGCTGGAAATACTGTTTCGCAATCTATTTCCTCAGCAATTTTGCTAGCTTCATCTAACATGCTTTTAAAATCATCATCTGTCCTACATTCACTCAATAACCACAATTATTATATTATGTATATAAAAGTTACGATAATTACAATAATTACGCTAACTGATTGATAATCTTGATAACTGAAGTTGATTGAAGTCATGTATTGATTTACTGAAATGACTTCACTGAACTGACTGAGGAATACTTGGTTACAACTGACAAGATGAAGTGTATATTTCGTGATTCGTTTTGGAGAGACGGGAGTCTTACCACTTTTAACAATCAATTGGCTATTGCAATTTTAGAGACTTTTGAAAGAAAATTGAGAGATTTTTTTTTTATTATTTTGGAGTTTTCTGCCGCCCCCTAAAACCTGCCGCCCGGGTGCTGCGCACCCCTTGCACCCCCTGGTTGGCGCGCCTCTGCGGATAAGGGCCACCTGAAGTACTAGTTAGCCAGTGAAACTAGATATTATCATTTGTAATTTTGTATATATTCGTTTTGAATAAGTTAATACCTCGTCAGGTCTTGCCTTCTTGCCCCCTCGTGGAAAAAATCCTGCGGACGCCCCTGATGCAATACCTCAAGAACAAACAACGAAACTCATCAGTGGAATGCTAGAACGTTGCACCTTTACTTAATTCTAAGTATAATGATTCAATAAATTTGTTATTTTTATTGACTTTTATTATCAAATAAAAAAATTATGAAAATCAAAAGGGGTCTATTTACTTTTGTCAACCCTTATATATATATATATATATATATATATATATATATATATATATATATATATATATACTGTGTATAATATATATATTAATCGATGCATTCTTAGTTGAAGTGGAAGTATGAAGACGTAAACATCCTTTCACACATAGAGCATCATTTCGCCCATATATATATATATATATATATATATATATATATATATATATATATATATATATATATATATATATATATATATTATATGGGCGAAATGATGCTCTATGTGTGAAAGGATGTTTACGTCTTCATACTTCCACTTAAACTATGAATGCATCGATTAATATATATATATACACAGTGTGTGTATATATTTTTTCTATCATGTACTCATAACCATAAGGTACTTCGTATAGCCTAATACCTTAGTTTTGCTTTTATTACAAAGCTTACACGCTTTAATTTACTATCAATACAGTTTCAACTGTTCTTTTTTAATATACACATTTGCGTATAATAATAATAATAATAATAATAATAATAATAATAATAATAATAAATAAATAATAAAATAAAATTCTAAAAGAAAATAAATAATTGTAAAAGAAGAAAACAAAAAGGAAAATTTCAGTTTACAATTTGTACAGAAAATGAGGTGTTATTTATTTTCTAAATTATTTACATATTTTCAATTTAATGGTCGATCAGAACGTGTTTTTCCACTTTCCTCTTTGGAGGAAATATTTCAATGATCTTTAGTTCTTTCCCACCCTTTCTAGACCCGCCCCTTAAATTTCCGCCCTAACACGCCCCACCCACCACAGGAAAGCATCATGACAGTTTTCCTTTACTTTTTCATAAACCCCAATTGTTTCGTGTCTGTATAGCATTTACGATATATATATATATATATATATATATATATATATATATATATATATATATATATATATATATATATATATATATATATATATATATATAACACATATATATATATAATTCTGTTTTGCGTAATGCCTGCGCACGTACTTCATAATTTCCTGAATGGACATAAAAACATATTGGGGTCGAAGGCCTTGTCGTTATGACGTCATAAGTTGCAAAGGAAGATGAACAGTAATTTTCGCATGAAAAAAATTGCCAAATAATTTAGCTTCCAATTTTTTTTCATAATTCAGTGCCCTTCTCGGTCAACCAACTGAAGTTTAAGGCAATGATATCGTAGGCCCTATGAGAGGAGTTTTAATCATTTAAGTCCCAATCAGACTGCCCAAGCCAAGTCTAATGGATCAGGATGTGGGGCAGTGACAAGACCGTTGTATCTAATTTTCGGGGTTTGACAGTGCCCTTCAAAATACTGAATATTAATGTTCATGATATCGGCACGGCCATCGATGGCGCATTTACCTTCCCTGATAGAAACTAGGAAGTCAAATTTTATTTTCAGAATGCAATATCACTAAGTGTTTCTCCTTAACTACATCTTTTCTTTGGTCCTTCATCCCAAAGAAAACTCTCGAGTGAACATTAAGTAATATTTTACTTGGTGTACGAGTCCACTTATTATACAATTTTCAGTTTTTTAAATTAGTTATGTTTCTCCAACAACAAAAATCTGCATCATAGGTATTCATTTTTTATAATTGTTTGAACATTTTTACTCGCTATGAAAGGAGAATGAATTTAAATTTATTTCTTAAATTGATTTCTTTATAAATTTCCGGGTTTTTTATTATTTAAAATGATGGTGGAATTTGAGAAGTGTGTATGACCTTAGGCTATCGACAGCAAATTTTCTCCAGTGACAGAAAGAAAGAAACATGGTTCAGATTTGAGGAAAATTTTGAAATTTATGATAAGAATCTTGTCTTAAAGTTGGTCATACAAAATAATTAACGAAATGAAGAAAACTACAGTGTATACAAAGAAACCGTAATTTTTAATGATACAGATAGAGAACTGTATACTTTTTTGTTTCCACTGTTCATCTTGCCTCAAACTGGTGAAAAGTATAAAAGTTTATAAATGAATTCGGTTCACCAGAACTACTTACCTTCGTCAGTAACTCGGCTATTTACCTTTGTTCCCCGGACATAAACAAGATACAGTATCTGATCAAATGACTCGCAATATTTTGTTGTGGAAATTAGAAAATTTAAATGTACTGTATATCGGTTTATGGAATCTTATTAAAAATTTGGACTGTGTCAAATATTTTTGAAAATTTTGTCACTAGTAGAGTTTTTTATGCTGATTCTAAGTATGCAACTCATTTTTTGTGGAAATAAATATTTAACATTTTATTGGCGTTTATTTGCAGGAATAGTGCCAGCTTCTCCATACGAAATCGCAAAAAACAGTAATTTTTGTTGTTATTAATGTTTATTTGTTGTCTGCTTACACCTAGTTTAGTGTGAATATTATTGTTGTAGTGTGAGCATATGATAATGCAGTGCTGTAATCTATCTACTTGCGAGTTCCCTCCGGTCAATTGAATGCCCGGTTAGGTCAACTGAATGCCCGGTTAGGTTAATTGAATGCCCGGTTAGGTCAACTGTACGCCCTTGATTTTCGTTAAAACTAACGAAAATATTATGACTCAACCTAACCAATCGTCAAGGGCGTACAGTTGACCTAACCGGGCATTCAATTGACCGTGGAACATTAATAACAACAAAAATTACTGTTTATGCGAGTTCGTATGCAGAAGCTGGCACTATTCCTGCAAATAAACGCCAATAAAATGTTAAATATTTATTTCCGCAAAAAATGAGTTGCATATTTAGAATCAGCATAAAAAACTGTACTTGTGACAAAATTTTCAAAAAAATTTGACACAGTCCAAATTTTTAATAAGATCCGGTTTATGTACTGAATTTAACGAAATTTTGGTATACACGCAGTAAATTCTTACAGCTGGGTGGGGAATTGTTACATCTCAGTCAGTTGGATGAAGAGGACAAGCTCCTCGCTCTCATCTCTCCCTTTAATCAGTTTAATGTATATATTGATCGATTAATTGTTCCTTTTAACGAGGCCAAAGTTGTGTAATGCCAAGGATAAAACTTAGTTTATGCTGATGATACTGTATAAGGCCATCATTTAAAGATCTGGATTGTTTTATTAAAATCTGCGAACACTATGTGCACAGACAAGATAGTGATGTTACCGTTACAAAAACAAAGTAGTACAGTATTTCCATCCAAAACAGGGGCGGATCCAGAAATTTATTTCGGGGGTGTCACCACTGCATGGAACTATGGTGGCTCCGGGGCATGCTCCCCCTGAAAAATTGAGTTCAAGTTCATGCATAATTAAACAAAAGCATATGAAGAGCAAAACATTTATTGAAAATATCTGTAACATAAATTAACATAATTAACAAATGAATATGACATGTGTTTGTTATGGCAAATTAAATGGCTATATTAGCTCTTCTTCATAAATTTATATACATTGTACTTAGTTACTCGCGTAAATACGTGTAATATACATGTATTTGACAGTCAGGTAGAAGAAAGATTTAAATATAACGCGAAAATGGAGTACGACAACTTTCAAATCAAGCTCAATGTTTTAAAGAACTATATTTTAGAAAGCGCATTTTCAAAGGTCTCACCATTTTGACCAATTCAAAGTCAGAGTGTATTATTATCCGAGTGGAAAAGTTTCATAAGCTTCGACATATTTCAGTTAGCAATCGAAGGTACGAATAATTGAAATAGTTAATTAAATATAGTTAAATAACAACAATAATAGACTTACAATCATCATTTATTATGAGTCAAGCATTTTTACTCATAAAATTCACCCGTACTGAAACTTGAAGCTGTGGGAAAATTGTGGAAAGTGCAAAATTTACCTCTTACAAAGAGAGTATTAAAACACACACACACACACACACACACACACACACACACACACACACACACACACAAATTGCGCGCTCGCGCATGCGGCAAAACCAGTTGTCATTTGTGATTAATTAAATGTAAAGAACAGCTCTTTCATGTAAATTAATTGTTTGCAATGCAATACGTTCAAAATTAAAAACGGATGCAGCATTACAAAGCATAATCCTAAGTCTATTTCCTGAAACTTCTAAGTTAGGTATGGTAATAATAACTGATTATCTAAGTTAGCATATATATATATATATATATATACACACAACATACTGGATTTCTTTATGCAGAAAGGAGGGGCCAAGGGCGAATGTCAGCAAAAACGCTTCCTCTCCCATAGAAGAAGAAGAGCCAAAATGAAGATCCAAGCTTTTCGAGATGGTTGAACGCTGCGTTTGAAAGATTAGAGGTCATAGAGAGGGAAAAACATGGATTAAGGAAGGTTGTTTCAGAATTGACCGATAGAATAGATGAAAGATTGAGAATACCGACTAACCCTTGCATTAGAGAGTTGGACAGAAAAGGAATGCAAATGTGTTGAAAGTCTGTAACTGCGTGATCTTAAAGGAGGCGGCATGTAGTTAGAGAGTTCCAAAGAGCAGTATCCGTTATAATAGCGACAGTAAAGAGAGAGTGAGGCAACAGTGCGGCGAAGAGAGAGGGATTGAAGACCATCAGTAAGAGGCGTGGAAATGATGAGACGGAAAGCTTTTGATTCCAACCAGTCAAGTAGAGCTGTGTGAGTTGAGTCACCCCCACATAAGAAGCGTACTCCATACAGGGGCGGACAAGACCCCTGTACAGCAACTGAGTGGGGGTAAAGAAAATGCGGAGCCGGTACAGCACACCTAACCTCTTAGGTTTGGGTTGATCATTAAAATTAATTATTTTCCATTTTCTCTGAATTTTTCCATTTTCTAAATAAGCGCATCAGCTATTTAACTCGCTTGGGTGTAGGAAAAACTGTAATTGAAAATCCCGAACGTTAGCATATTAGGGACAGTGCTGTGCCCGCTAACTCCTAAAGTTAGAGCCAATAACGATAACGCTAACTACCATAAAATTTAGCGCCGCTAACGCTAAGCATTTCAACAATTAGTGCCGCTAGCGCTAATTTTGTCGCTATTTTTTTCTGAAACCACTCCAATTTATGTCTTCTGCCTTCCGTCCGTAACAAGCAACATGTTTTTCTTCAAGCAGAGCAGTGGATATACAGAGTCTGTCCAACAAGTTGCAGCTTACAACCTCTACATGTTGATGTCATGATCAACTTGCCGTTAGTGCTGCCTAAGTCTTTTAGAATGGTGATTGCAGTTGGCGAACCAAATTTTAGTACAAGTGGTTTTGAAAAATTAGCGATTGACTTCCTCTAAAAACTTAGCGCCGCTACCTGTTTCGCTAACAATTTTGGAAATTAGCGGCGCTAAAGTATTGCTGATAAAAAGTTAGCGGCGCTAATCTCAGTAGTGACTAGGGATTAGGTAGACTTTGGTATTACCTGACCCGACTTAGAGACTGTGTTTAAAGCTATAAGGCGCCGTTCAAAAATTACGTAACGCTATTTTTCCTAAAACCTGACACTCCCCCCCCCTCCCCCTGTAACGTTCCGTAACGTGTGGGTGTGAGGTGGGGGAAGTGTTACAAAACATCTTAGGGGGTGCCTGGTCTAACGTTACAGAATGTTCCCGGGGGATCTGGGGTGCCAAGTTTTAGCGAAAATAGCGTTACGTAATTTCTGAACGGCCCCTAACCTCTTTAAAATTTGCACAGTCCTTTATCAAATGATCGCTTCCACAAAACGCGCATGTCTGTTTTTCTTTGGCTTTATTGACCCTCCTACGATTTTTACACTCGTAAATCTTATGATTTTAGTTTTCGCACCCAAAACAAACTTTAAGATGTTTCCAACATTTATCCTCCGTATGATTAGACTTTACTACAAAATAACCAATTATTTAAGCCGTGTTTTGAATAAATTTTAATCCCTGGGGCAAAACTTTGAGCAGCCGGCTGAGAAGCAGCCAGATTAGTTAAACCAGTAGCCTGCGGAACGTCAGCACGCAAGGGGGGACCAATTAGGATTGATTAATTAGCATGCTACTAGACTACATTCACAGATTGTGTGAACATGCTAATTTGCTACAGTTACCAACTTACAATTTATGAAATATGTTACATAGCTAAAAAAACAAAGTAAATGTTTATTTACTTTTTACTTTTTGAAAAACTTGTTTTTCAAAGGTTAAAATATCAAAATATCTTCGCCTGGCCACCCTCTGTCAATTTAAGAGGGGGTCGCCGGCCTCCAGGCCCCGCCCCTCCGGTTCCGCCTCCTATGAGTTAAACTAGCTATATTCTGAATAAAATGCTGATCAGGATTATCTAATTGTTCAAAGGCAAGGCCTGTGTCAATGGTATTGGAATTCATCGTAACATTAGTTGAGGGTGTAAGAGTTTATACTTAAGATACGTCTCAAGATTAACTGCCTGACCAACTAATTTATCAAATGGAACATCATCAAGAGAAAGCAAACGAAGTTGCGAAGTAGATTTAAAGTTATTTGGCAAAGATAAAAGTTTAATGAGTTTTCGGTCATCTTTAGTCTCCTCCGTATAATTTGGGAATGCTTTATTACTATATTTAATTTCTCTAATCGCAACGCAAGGGCTTTGAATCCTTCACCTGGTTATCTTTACTGAAAAAAACTTTGATACTGAGTTCGCGCATGCGCGATCGATCTTTGCAAAGCGTGAGAAGCCTCTCCTTAGAAACAGAAAAAGGCTGTCTAGATTCCTAGAACCATCAATGGCCTCAAAGGCTAATTTTGCTTCCCTCTCCAAAAATAGAGCTGAGAATGAGCGACCACTCGTCAGCAGTGGTATACTTCGAAGCACAATAAGTGTCCTGAGATGAATTATCATTAAAAGAAGTAGGAAGTGGAACTAAAGGTTTAGCTATGGAAACCAAAGTTTCCCCAACACGACCATTAGTCTCCGCTACTAATTTTGGATCATGACTCCATGATAAATCTTTATCATTCATGTTAACTAAATAATATAAACTCCAAAAGAATATGAGCATGAAACAAATCCTGAACAGGCCCCCATTATTATGTCGTGGGAAGTTTCTCTTATTAATACTTAAAAGATTACATGCTTCTAAGCCCGAGTGTCTACAAAATTCCCACAAATTATACTTAAAGAATATAAATACCACCTGTGAAGTCTGATTACTGGTGCACAGTATAACTTCTTCAATATAATGTATATAAAGGATTGATTGAATACCTAGGGATAATAGCTAATTAATTAATGTTTATAAAAATAATTTCATTTCCACAACACGAGAAAGGTAAAATTACTCCGTACTTTGACGTCTCGGCCAATGATGATTTATAAAAATTTAGAACCAACCGCTTTGCTTCTTGATGTAGGTGTTATTTGTGCTAATGAATTCTAAAGAATAATAGGTACTTACGTATTATCGGGACTACCAAACTGTTTATTTTGCTCTCGTCATTTTCGTTTAAACTAACGAAAATATCACAACTTAACCTAACCAATCATCAAGTGCGGACAGTTGACCTAACCGGGCATTCAATTAACCTAACAGGCATTAATATTGGTTATTTCACCTAAATATCTTCGGTACTTACGTATTGTCGGGACTACCAAAAATAAAACGGAAAATGCCCGGTTAGGTCAACTGAATGCCCGGTTAGATTAATTGAATACCCGGTTAGGTTAACTGTACGCCCTTGATGATTGGTTAGGTTAAGTTGTGATATTTTCGTTAGTTTAAACGAAAATGACGAGAGCAAAAATACATAATAAACAGTTTGGTAGTCCCGATAATGCGTAAGTACCAAATAATAATCTGAACATGAGGTTCAATATGACGTTATTAATTTATATCTATTAAATTTCTAATATAATGCAAAATTATGTACGAGTAATAATAATAATAATAATAATAATAATAATAATAATGCAATATTAGCAGCAAACTAATACTATAATTATTAAAAATGCATGCCTATGTATATACTAACAATTACAACTAGGTCATACATGACCTATACATGGCATATACAATATACATGGTCATACATGGTCATACATGACCTATACATGGTCACAATATCCCCAAAACTGGGAACCGAAATCGTAACGGAAGTGAGAAGCAAAATGCAGTTATTAGACAGAGGGAAGGAAATTTATTACTTATCCAATATAAAATAGAAGCCAAATTGGATTCCACTTCATAGTCAATAGACCAATGTTTCCCAAACAGGGTGCCACGAAATTTCATGAAAGTAAGTAATTCAAAATTGGAAAGATACTGAAGATATGGAAATTTTAAATGAAAAGCATTTGAGATTTATTGCGTCCATACAGAAACGCAGTTTGAAGTCTGAATAGTGGAAGACGAAAATCCTCCGGGGGGGGAGGGTGAAAGAACAGATAACATTGGGTTACCTTGAGCCAGATAAGGTTGGGAACCACTGAATTAGACAGAGAATGGTCTCTGGACCTATACCCATTTCGTCAACGAAACATTTGATTTTTAACTTAGCTTAATCTAACCTAATCTAATTTAATCCAACCTCCCAAACCTTGTTGATTAAATGTCCCGTCGAGAGAATAACGCGAACGGCATCCTGTTAAAAGTAATTTTTCACTTACGATGAAAGGGAACTACTCCAAAGTACAAACAGGCCAAACTCATCAACACGTTCCTTTTATAGGTTAAGTTAGATTAGGTGAGGTCATGTTAGGTTAAGTGAAGTTAAGGGAGTTATCGATGATTTTGATCTGTTCATAATTTAGGAGTATCATCGAATGATAAGGTATCGTAATGTCGTTAATGGATTTAATTATTATTATTAATTTATATATTTATATATATTTCTATTGCTTTACAATGATTCTGAGATCTATTTAACGGTGTTGGTAGCATGCGGCCGCCATTTTGAACGAAAGGAGATTCTGGAATAATGACATTTTTCAGTATTTACTGATTTATTTAAATTGGAAAATATACAATAACGGAAAGAAAAGCGACCGACCTACATATTTTTACAATTTATCGCAGAGAGAGAGAGAGAGAGAGAGAGAGAGAGAGAGAGAGAGAGAGAGAGAGAGAGAGAGAGAGAGAGAGAGAGAGAGAGAGAGAGACGTAACACTAATTTTAAATGGATATTTGAATTCAACAAAATTACATTTTTACTAGTCAGACATCATTGAAGAGATTGAGGTGTACCTTGCAGGTACCTCTCTCCTTACCAATACAGTGTAGCTATATAATATATATATATATATAGTTCGTTAGTTTTAACGAAAATATCACGACTTAACCTAACCAATCGTCAAGGGCGTACAGTTGACCTAACCGGGCATTCAATAATTATTCCGTAGGTTTAACGAAAATATCACGACTTAACCGTACATGAAATCCCTGAACATTTTAGGGATTTCATGAAATCCCTAGTTACCACAGATTCCCTGTCATGAAATCCCTAGTTACACTGATTCCCTGTAACATATATATATATATATATATTATATATATATATATATATATATATATATATATACACATACACAGGGTGATTAAAAAAAATGTTAACACCTATATGGGGGTCTTATTTTTTATTTCCAATTTATTTGTAAACATTTTTTGTGATGCAAACAGTGCTTCATACAGTCTCTACATGCTCTCCACGGATATCTATGTATGTATGAAAGCGGTCAAACGTTGCTTCCAGAGCCCTAAGGCACATCTCTGTTGGTATTGATTGGATAACATCTGAAATTCTTTTCCCATATAAGTGTTAACATTTTTTTTAATCACTCTATATATAACCTTGGTTAACCTTGGTTTTGCTTCCTTCTGAATTGTTCATTCTGACGAAGGTCAAACTTGTCACTCCATCTTAGACCTACAGTTTAACGTGGAATCAGAACCACGCCCCACTAGCAGCCCAGCGTCTTAACCACTAGGCTACCCAGGGTACCCATTTATCTACCAACCACTTTCTTTACTGTGTGGAAGGATGAACAGATGGATTTTGCTGCGCGCCGCCTGCCGTCACCGGGTCTCGATCCCGGGGCCGATGGATTCGTAGTCAGCGACGCTAACCACTACACCACCGAGGCGCATTATATATATATATATCCTCTATACTTACGTCGTTTCTATACATATATATATATATACACACACACACACACACATATACATATATATAGGTGAACCAAATGTAGGTGGACAGTAAATGATAACGTTTATTTTGAGAATACATATTTAATTTTTTTGTATACTATAATACAAAATAAAATTTAAATAAATTTAGTTATAATATTTAATATAATAAAACACAAACACCATAGTTATAATGAACACCATAGTTATAATATAATATAACACAAACCGTATTCAACCTACTGTCCACCTACTTTTGGTTCACCGTGTATATATATATATATTTAAAATAAAAATCGTTTACTACAATAGTTCCAGAATGTTAGAAGGTACATCAGACATGGTTTAAAATGGATTATTTAGATTAACTTCACCACTTCTTTCAAAAACTTCGAATGTACAGTAGATTATGACGAGTCAAGGAGTGCATCCGAGTCTAAAGGCGGAAAACAGGAAAGGAACTTTAGTGGATGAAAGGATCATAACCCATTGAACGGACCTATACCCATTTCGTCGACTAAATCAAAACCTCGACATTAAAAATCTAAACCTAATTTAACCTAACCTAACTTAACATAGCGTAACCTAACCTAAACTAACTTATCTAACTTAATAATAACTTGTTGAGAGAATGTCGAGTCAAACAGATGTCGTAAGGCCGTATTGAACCATAAGGCACCGAAGACTAAGAATTTTCTCTTTCCGATTTTTGATCAAGAGAAATGTTATAAATCATGTTAAGAAATGACAAAGAACATCTCACTCACTGGACAACAGTTCTTTACGAACTGACTGAAGATGATATCGCAGAACTAGACGGGTTAGAATGACTGGAGACGAGTGTAGTACCAGACAAATAGGAGTAGGTAGAAGAGCAAATTTAAAGTGTTAGAAGGAAACTTAAAGTTTAAAAGAATAAACGAATGGAAAAAGGGATGATCAGGTGTTCTAAAGAAAGACCTAGGAATAGGGGTATGGGGGAGGAATAAAATGGGAGTAGAAGAAACGAAGGACGTCACAGACTAGTTTAAAGGATCCCCCACTCAAGGATCCGAATCCTCATGCTCAGTGTTTCTAAAACTACTTATAATTAGTTAAAAACAAAATTATAATTAAAATAGTTCATCAGAACACTATGAAGATACCAAACTGATACCCGACCATTCTTGATGTAGGACAGCATCTATGATATAAAGAGATTGAAAGAGCAGGAATTTTGCATTCATCACAGGCGTTATTGACGAATTTATGATGAGCTTGTAGGATTTTCACTAATTCTTTACGAGAGTAAAGGTGTTTAATGTATGTATCGCGAAAATCCCACTCCCTCATTCCCGACCCATCTTCTCAGATGGCAGTCATACACTAGGTTCTCAAATTTCTTTTTTGAACTGTGTGAAATCTGATTTAAATATAATTAAATTACTTTAAATCAGCGGTGGGATTCCCCAATGGGTCACGATACGTGCTCAGGTAAATCGTCAAAATGTTTGGGAAGTGGAAAAATTAAAATAATTCAATTTGGAGGAGACAAAATAGGAATTAGAAGGAATGTAAAAACTTGTAGTTGATTAATGTTAATTATTATTATGATTATATATCGCAAAAAAAAGAGCCTATTTTATCATTAACCATAGTTAATTGTCAAATGATAAAGAATTAAAAACACTGCTTTAAATTAACCTTAATTTTCATTATTTGGATGTTAGTGTGTCGTCAAAGGTCAAAAATGAAAGCGTATACGGTGTTGACCGAATTTCATGTGGCTGTAAATATAGAAGAAAATTTTTCTCTTCCTCACACATTGCCACAAAACACATTTCAGGAACACGTGACTGCAAAAACTTCAGTATTTTTTACCATACATTTGTATAAAAGAACAATATCAGTTGTTTATCTAATAGATTTTATTTTCTGTCTTTTCATAGTAATTATTATTGCATAACCGAAGACACTAGAAACTATTACAGAAAGAAACGAATCTAATGAAGATTATTCTTTCCTGTGATTACTCATCTTTAGATATTATTTATTTTATATATTTTTTATTTCGCAAGTAAGCCGATCACTTAGGGTGTTCCGAAAGGTTTATTTTTATGTCCTACTCTCATTAGTGACACTACCACATTTACAAATAAATATACACTCGTCATGTAAGCGGACGACCACCTTTTCCTCCTCCTGCGAGTTAACCAAATGGAGTAAAAGATATTAGTGAAGACAAGTTACGCTGAAATTTCTGTCTTCGAAAAAATAATAGGCATTGATTGAAAATAAATCCACACAAAACTAGTTACACAATTCGCAAGAAAGCTTTAGTAGATTTCAATATACAGGAACCCATAAAACCTCCAAGTTTCCCTACTGAAATCTACTGAATCCTATACAGGGTGTCCCAATTAATTGCATTAATTAATTAGTTAATCAATTAAATTAACGTGTTCTGATCTGAATGGGAAACATTTTGAACATTTATAATATGGGTCTATAAATGAACGTATTCACATTGGTTTAAGAGTGTCAATATGTTTACCATTGATCAGACTTTTTGGACACCCTGTAGGCTCCCGTGAACCTATAAGGATAAAAAATTTCGTTGTGACAGACTTGTGTAACGATTTTTGACCGTATGTTAACTGTAAAAAGTATAGAAACGCAAGGAATAAACGAATTTTTAATTTACTTGCAAAAGGTCAACCGAAATTTCTGAACGTGGTTTTAAACAGTCCAGTAATTAGGCACAAATTTGGTCTTTTCATTTGGAACAAATGATGGTTCTCAGCTTTCTTAAACGAAGTTTAGAAAGCGCAGAACTTTGAAGTGAAAGCAACGCATGTAGAAGTGAAAAGAAAAGTGATCAGGCAACTTCTTTCAGCCAAAAAATGATATTGTTTGAACATCGTGATGGAAAGAGAAACTGACATATGCAAATTTGCTTGCTCGTAAAGCTTCGTAAAGTCATACACTTTCCCCAATGATTGTCGGCCATTGTCATCCAAAGAGGAATCTCAGAAATGGCGGAGACTTACAAACAATCCAAAACGACTTAGCGACGACGGGAAAATAAATAAGAAAAAGGGCCTCTTTCTACGAATTAATCTTCCATCTTCCATCGATAAAACACGATCCCTTTCCGGTTGCAAATACCACCCGAAAAAATATGTTGGCAATCATTTACGTAAAGGGTATATTTATATTGACTTCATAGTAATTCTATATGTAAATTTCTGAACTTAAAATTTTCAAATCTATTATTGTATATGATTTCTAGAATTCTCTCTCTCTCTCTCTCTCTCTCTATATATATATATATATATATATATGAAGAGTTGTTCTATGAGTTGTGTACCTTTTTCAATCGAGATAATTTCTGTTTTAATTTACAATTGTGTATTGATAGTTTTGAAAATCGTGGAGAAAATTTATTTTAATAATTGTAGGGTTCATTTTCATCCTAAATTTTCATTCTGTTGTTTGAAATACTGTTTTTCGAAGAAGTAAGACTGTATTCGAATGTGTGGACACCTTAAAAAATATTTTATTTATATATATATATATATATATATATATATATATATATATATATATATATATATATATATATATATATATATATATATATATATATATATATATATATATATATATATATATATATATTAAAGGGTTTGTTCTTAGGGAATCGCAACTTAGTGAGAAACAAGAGGACGATGAAATAGTACAGTACATGTTTATTAACAACCTACACCTTCATTTCCTGAATGTTTCACTGAGGATGGAAACTGAACTTTTCCGAAACGTTTGTCAATAAACATGTACCATCTCCTCGTCCTCTTGTTTCTCAATATATATATATATATATATATATATATATATATATATATAAATATATATATATATATATATATGGGGCCTGTTGACAGTAGGTTGACTATAATAAAGTGTCAATACAATTGCAGAAACCAGCTTCTGTAGATGGAGGTTGAACTTCCGAAACGTCCAGTCTTTGAATAAAGTGAAAAAAATTTGGTTTCTGCGACTGTATTGCGATTTGCGAACATGCGTTAGGTCGAACAATTCGATCTTAGGGAGCGTTATTTAATTCATGATAAGTTAGTTTAAATTAGGTTAGGTTGCATTATGGCCGGTTAGATTAAGTTAAGTTAGGCTTGGCGTTTGCACTTATGATCCGAAATGTATGTACTGTACATGTAAGTTAGTCACTTTCGGTTCAAGTATTAAAAAAAAAAGGATCACCTAAAGATCAGGGCCGCCAGCCTTCTTTAGTTAGCCTTATAAAGCTAACTAACGAAAATATCACGAGTTAACCTAACCAATCGTTAGGTCAACTGTACGCCCTTGACGAGTGGTTAGGTTAAGTCGTGATATTTTCGTTAGTTAGCCTTATAAGGCTAACTAAAGAAAGCTGGGGGCCCTGATCTTCAGGTGATAAAAAAAAAAAAATCCTATTAATTTTAATCTTAAAATAAAATGAACTAAATAAAATCGAATTGGAACGCTGTCGACGTCACGGGCACGTCAAATCGAATGTCGACTTTATAAATTCGATTTTGTGCATGTAATTCCTTTTCATGTATGTATGTATGCTTGTATGTATGTATGTATGTATGTATGTATGTATGTATACATTTTTTTTAAGCCAAGGCCCCCCACTAAAATAATTAATTAAGTTTCCACCTATATAACGTTATCAGGTTCCCATGACAACGAATCCCCCCCCCCCCCCGGAGGGATTTGTTTGCGATTTTGAAAGGAACTAGCGAGTAATAAACAATAAAAACGGGAGCTTTTCTAAATTTCAATAAAGGTCATTACAACGTCCGTGGGAAAGAGTGACCGATTGTATTAATAAAGGCTTTTTTCGTGTTCTTGAGAAAGATAATTTAGAGTTAAGGAATTCGTAGTATAGTGGAAATATCCTGAATTTTATTCAGTGGTATAAACCGTTAAGGCAGTTTAGCTATCTATTATCTGTCTGTCTAACACACACACACACACACACACATACACACACATATATATATATATATGGGGTGAATTTCACAATTAAACACATGAAATGAATGAATGATGCAAATCCACAAGGAAAAAGAAAAATGATTCCAAGGTCTTTCATGTATTCAGAAGTACACCTCGTCAGGGAATTCATTCCCTGATGCGGTGTACTTCTAAATACACGAAAAGGCTTGGAATTATTTTTCTTTTTCCTTGTGGATTTGCATTTTATATATATATATATATATAATATAATATATATATATAAATATATAAATATATATATATATATATATATATATATATATATATATATATATATTATATATATATATTATATATAATATATATATATATATAATATATATAATTGTTAAATTAATTCATAAAAATTCCGCGATATTAAAGTGATTGCAATCGTATTATATATGTATATACACATATACAGTCGGCATTAAATAATCTGGTACATGGCAATAACTCAGATGGAAGTAATGAGGGAAAAGTAATAGAAGGTTTGAAATAATGTTATATTTATAAATATAAAAGGTTGATCGCAAGTGATACCGTCTCAGTATTCAGGTGGAGCTGGTTGGGGAAGGTAACGCGTTCGAGCAGCTCCAAATTCCATGACAGAAAGGTTTTTCATCGTCTTTACCTACCAAGACACAAACTTTGAAGAAACTGCGGCATAACTTTTTTTTTAAACCAACCAACCAACTGTTCCAGCAACCACCATTGAGTTTTCATCTTTTAAATACATATTATTATACAAAATATTCATTAAGAATATTATTTTTGCCTTTTGAAAAATATCGAAAAACTATTGGCAGAATATTTGCTCGAAGGATCGCTATTTTGAGGTGCATTGAAGTCTATTCGCCCAAAATTAACATTTCATTTCGTTCAAAATGAGGTTAGTAGAAAAAATATATATTTTTTTGTTTTTAAATAAGGTACACAATTTCATACAATATGCTGTGTGTTGTGTGAAATATAATATATATATATAATATATATATAATATATATAATATATATATATATATGTGTGTGTGTTGTGTGTGTGTGTGTGTGTTTATGATAAGAGAGAGAGAGTGTTGAATATATAATTATATAAAAAGTGGTTTTTATTATAAAATTTGACTTAGGACTGAAGGCAAAATGAGTCCAAATAAAAAGATAATTTCTGAATTGCAGTCCCAAAACAGATGTATGATAATGACAACAGATTTGTAATGATTATAGTTTTATACGTTAATAAATTAATGTTCTACTATTTACGGATATTTTCTACAAGAAAATCGCCATCCCATTTCCTCTTCAAAACAGCTTGATTGAGGAAAATCAGACACTTTATTAATTAATGGTTTTTAGATCTACAGGTGGGGCTCTTGAATTAACTGTTAATTTAACTGTGTGTGTGTGAGAGAGAGAGAGGACTTGCGTAATGGTAGTTATATTATCTGGTTTTTGCACTTTTTCTAAGTTATCACTACTATTTATTACATGTTACACATATAACGCTAGAAAAGAATGTGGGATCTCGTATGCAAAAATACTGGGAACTCCTCTACAGGCGCTTTTACAGGACCTTTCTATAAGCCTCTTGCTATAAAGTAAGAGAAGGCTGTGACTGCAAGTTTTTACCTTTTAAAACACTTAAATGCTTCTCTTGAAGTCGCTTTTTAAGCCAAAACAGTGTTTTTTTCGCTAAATAACCGTTATACATTTATAACATTTTAATTAGTGGTCAAATTAATTAACAAATCATTAAAAATAATCCTATGAAATTCCGTTTATTACAGATTGCTGTCAGTCTGACACCAACGTAGAGTCTCTGTCCGAGTTTCAATTTGTGTATTTCACACAGACGAATGTATAACATAATATACAGAGAAAAACTCGCATGGTTACGATAAATTTAACTAAATAACATGGTTATTAACTAAATAATGTTCATTCTTATAAGTACTTAGTTTAACCACACGATGTTTGTGGTAACCATGATTATTTTTCTGATAAAATGAAATTAAAGTGTTATCATCGTATCGTCGGATGAACCATGTTAAATTAGCTATGGACATGGTTGTTGTCGTAATCAAGGCTAGGGAGGGGGTTGTTTATGTAATTATAAGGATTATTCAGTTTAGTATTGAATGGAACCAAAATTTCTACCATGACAACGGAATTTTTTTCTTTTTCTCATCCTACAAATAACGTTCATAGTTGATTAAAGGAATTCACTTACCATGAATGTAAATTTTAAATGTCATGATAGAATTACTTTTATTACCGCTTTGAATTAAAAGTTTATGGCGCCACCTGTTGCACAACCTTTATACTGTATTGTATGTAGGCTATATATATTTTTTTTCCCTATTGAAGCAGTTACATTATATAGAGATTAATGTACAACTTATTTCAAGATATACAATATGCATACTCGTGTGTGTGTGTGTGTATATATATATATATTATATATATATATATATATATGATGAATAAAACCACGAAGGAAAAAAGAAACACAAAGGGGTGCTCAAGCGCTTTCGTCTAATGACATCCTCAGGAACACTGTGTTCCTGAGTGTTCCTGAGGATGTCATTAGACGAAAGCGCTTGAGCACCCCTTTGTGTTTTTTTTTCCTTCGTGGTTTTATTCATCATAAATACTTTTCACGTGTCACTTTCGTGAAATAATTTTTCATATATATATATATATATATATATATATATATATATATATATATATATATATATTATATATATATATATATATATGTGTGTGTGTGTGTGTGTACAGTATGTATATGAGAGAGATAGAGAGAGAATTAGTTATTATAAAGTTTGCAGCAAATTTAACGTTTTGCGGGTTTTAGGTTTAATTTTTAATTATTTTCTACGTTATAATTTCACTCATTAATCATTAAACGTTTCTTAAATACATAAAATTATATTGGTTGTCCGATTAGGATTGGTTGATCCCAATCAACGTGATTCTCATTTTATTCCGCGAAAAAAGTTAAAAATTCGCGAATGAGAATCTCAAAGGAGGAAATTTTCAAATTGATCTCTTTCTATTTTATGCCATTCTTATTATCATCCACGGCTTTCTCACTTTGGTCCAGGTTAGGTTAGGTTAGGTTAAACAAATGTCAGGTTAGGTTAGGAGATATTAGCCGAAACCTTTACGGCAAATATTATTTCTCAAATGTGGATTTCTCACTTTGTGCATTCTCAATTCCGGACCGGGAATGGGAATGAAATGACTGGGAAATAATCACCTGATTATTCGAAATACATTAATAAAAATTATGATAATTACTTTAATGATACATCATTTAAGGGTACATCATAAATACCATGTAACCACATGGACAAAAATATTTGGTTGAAACAATAAACAATTGGCGCCGAACCTGGTTAATCCATCCTTGGGACCATTACGCTAATCAGTTCATATTTCTGGTAATAAACTCAAATGGTTAAATTCGACATTCTGGACTGACTAAAAATGTGGTTGTTTTCAACCAATTGTAGTTTTTTTGTTTTTTTTTGCGATAAACTTACCACGTGATAGAATCTTCCTCTTTCGTTTAGCATCAACATCTAATCCAAACGAGTTTATACTTTATAATTTCTGACCACCCGTACCGGTCGTGGATCGAATTCCACATTAAGCTGTAGGTCAAAGATGGGCCAACAAATTTGACCTTCGTCAGAATAAACAATGTGGGCGGAAGCAAAACTAAGGTTACCAATATTATATATACCGTATATATATATATACCTTGTTAACTTTGGGTTCAGTGCGTCGGTCTTTTTTCGCACGAAGGTCAAGCTGGTGGCCCCGCCTCTAGTCCTGGCTTGGTGGAGGAGCGAGTTGTTCTCTTGCGCTCTCCATCGTACATAACCAGGTACACCGGCTCATCTAGTACCGTCCTGAGCCAGGCATCTAGTCTTCTCTTGAAGACTTCAACTTTGACCTCTGTAATGTTTCTGAGGTCCTTTGGAAGCTGGTTGAAAATTCTTCGCCCCTTGACAACCATGCTATTTTCCTTCAGAGTTGAGGAGGTCCCTTGTCGGGCCTTTAATTTGGGAACACTACACAGTCTGCCTTTCCTATTTTCCAGCGTTGTCTGGATGGTAATTGGGTTTAGTTTGAGGTTTGGTACCAGTTTTTCGATCATTTTCCATATGTAGATTATGGTATACCTCTCTTTTCTTTCCAGGGAGTACAGATTTAGTTTACGAGGTCTTTCCCAGTTGTTGAGTTCTTTGCAGCCATCAATCTTGGCTGTGAAATGTCCCTGCGTTTCTTCTAGTTTATTAATTTCTTCCTTTTTATATGGGGACGTCAAAACTGAGCAGTATTCAAGTTTTGGTATGATCAGTGAAATCATTACATGGGAATCATTACTGTCTTGTCCCTCCTTTTAAACGTTCTTAGTACCTGTCCGGTACTCGTTTTGCTTTGGCTATTGCTATCTGATTTTGTGTTTCGAATTTCGCATCATCGGTCATTATTACCCCCAAGTCGACCGCTTTCGTGCTTCTCTGAATTTCTTGGCTATCTGGAGCATAATATGCAGTCTGTTTAAGTTCCTCATTTCTACCATATCTCAAGAGCTGAAATCTCTCGGTGTTAAATGTTATATTGTTGTCTTCTGACCATTTGTATCTTTTGTTTGTGTCCCTCTGCAAGGCCTCTATTTCGTTTGCATCGCTGATTTTTCTGCTGATCTTTGTATCGTCCGCAAATGATGTTACTATACTGTTGCTGTTTACTCCACTATGTCTGTTAACATGATAATGAACAGGAGTGGGGCCAGCACTGTACTTTGTGGGACTGAGCTGCGTACTTCTGACCTGTAGTCGATTTCTGAGGAAGTTGTAGATCCATTTTCCCACTTTGCCTGTTATTCCCATATGTTTCATTTTATGTGCTATTATACCATAATCGCATTTGTCGAAAGCTTTAGCAAAATCCGTGTATATGACATCATAGTTCATTGCCTTCAAGTGCATCTAGGACATTGTTATAATGCTCTATAAGTTGTGATAGGCATGATCTTCCTGATCGGAATCCTTGTTGATTTTCGTTGAATCTTTCCAATATCTCCAAGAAGTCATAGATTTTCTCTCTGACTATTCTTTCACAAATTTTGGTGAGGTGGGACGTCAATGACACTGGTCAGTAGTTCTTTGCTTGAGATCTATCCCCTCCTTTAAATATAGGGACGATGTTTGCTCTTTTCAAGATGCTCGATATTTCCCCAGTGTTTAGGGATCTTCTCCATATCCAGTATAAAAGTGTAGCTATTTCATTTTTACAGTTTTTAATCAATAGTGCGTTTCATTTGTCCGGACCTGCAACTGAATGTGATTTCATTTGTCCTATAGCTCTCGCTACATCTTCTGGGGTAAAATCAAAGTCTTATATATATTATATATATATATATATATATATATATATATATATATATATATTATTTTCATAATTAAATGTTGAATGATGTAACTGTTAAGAACGGAAGTTTTGTATTTCCTTTAATTAAAGTATTCTTCATAATTAATTAAGAAGAAATTAGAATCTTTTCATTTCTTTGAATTCATACAATTAGAATCCTTTTCAAAAGCTTCATATCTTTAAAATGTTTAAATTAAGCAACTTCTTAAAATTGAGAAACTGAATACACAATATATATATATATATATATATATATATATATAATATATATATATATAATGTGTGTGTGTGTGTATATATATATATATATATATACAGACCCGGTGACGGCGGCCGGCGAGCAGCAAAATCCAGCTGTTCATCGTTCCACACAATAAAGAAACTGGTTGGTAGTTAATTGGGTACCCTGGGTGGCCTAGTAGTTAAGACACTGGGCGTGGTCCGGTGGGGCGTGGTTCGGATTCCACGTTAAACTGTAGTCTAAGGTGGAGTGAAAAGCTTAACCTTCGTCAGAATGAACAATTCGGGCGGAAGCTAACCAAAGGTTATACACCATTTACCCAAGTTTCTATAATGGAAAATCACTTACTTCATTACAACAACCAATCACATTTGCAAACCAATCCCAAGTAGTTGTTTATTCAGTCATTTAAGTTAGTTATCACGAAAATAAATATGGTTCGTGTAACGTTGGTCAAATTAAATATATTGTATTGGTTATCAAATAGTGAATCATGTAATTATTGGTTGTTTTAACCATGTATTGATTTCTGTCTATTTGTGAAAGTAAAATCTCTTTTGACGATAAAAAATTATCATGAAATCACCTTTTTTTGCGCCATCTGTGTCTCATCTCGCGCCAGCTGGCTACAAAAACTAAAGAGGTCAAACACTTCATTTGTTAACTTTACACAAAATTGTGAGTGAAACATACTTGACAACCGCGACTCGTTTTCTTTGCACGTGATTATAAAGGGGAAACTAACTAATTTTCGATGTATCTCACCACTTGATTATTATACGTTATCAGACTAAAGTTTAAATAGGAAATGATTTATCAATGTTATCAGTGTTGTTAATCTTCATCAGAGTTCTTTTTCAAGATGAATCACTGAAAAATCCTTTGTTACAACAACCAAATACATGGTTAACTTTTAAACATCCAAACTAAATGGTTTTTTGAACCATGCGATGATTCTATTAACCATATCCTTATTTCTCTGGCAACAAAGTTAAATGGTTAGCGTAATCCATGATGATTGGAGGCGTTGGCAAATAGGTAACCATGGATTTGGTTGCTGTAACCAAGGATTTTTGCGTGTACACAGAATGTACACAGAAAGAAAATTTGTTTACAACAACCAAGTAACATAATAAATTATACACTATTTGGCAACTCAGTCAGTATTGTTTAATAATTAATATTTTTGTGGTAAATTTAAGTAGTTGTATTGTGTCATCTTCGCATTATGGTTGAATTAGATTGGTTATGAAAGTTATTAACTATGTATTTGGTTGATGTAACCAAAGTTCTTTTTTCTCTATAGCAAACTAAACTTTTACGTACGAACATGCGTATACATGTGTGCGTATGTGTACGACAGTTGTGCAGTGTGTGTACACGAATGTTTGTCCTCTGCTTAGTGCTGAAATACCGACATAATTGTTATCACCATTTTACTTTATAATCACCTTTCCCACGTATATAAATTTCTCCTCCAAACGTTAACCCCTCTATGTAAAAAAAATATTAGCTCATTCCCCCCCTAGGGCCCCTACATAACAGTACCCCCTTCTGCCCCAACCGAAAACAATTCCGAAACACAAAAGTGACCTAATTTATTAAAAATTTATTCGGGTTTAAGATTTTGTCTCTACAAATCAATTGGAGCGCAATTGCTTTGGGTTCCTCCAAGAGCCTTGCTGCATACCTTCATGACTCTGACCTTGATTGGGTTTTCCGCTATGCCTTGTCGTTTAAATTTTTACCTCATAGATGCGTCTACTTAGGCCATTGATCTTAAAGACTCATTGTAAGTTTCGAATATATATATATATATAATTATTTATTTATTTAATTTTTTTAATTTCCATTTAATTTCCATTTAATTTTTCTCTTCTTTTCACTTCACAAACTTTTTAATTACTTTCATACAGGTGAAAATCTCGTCTTTACACAGGTATATATACCGTTTAACTTCAGTCATTACGATTTTAAAATCATTGTTTCTCCATAATCAAAACTTTAACTCTAATTTTAATTTTTAACCTTTTTTTTATTTTCTTTTGAAAAATTATTTTTTTTTACATTTTTTAGTTTTTTCTTGGGTTTTTTTTTTATGGTTTTCTTTAATTTTTTTCTTTCTGTCTTTACAAAGTGTAAAATGACACACTTTGTATAACAGAAATTTTCACAAAAATATTCATTTTCAGATACTTGCTGAGTCTGTGTGTGTGTATATATATATATATATATATATATATATATATATATATATATATATATATATATATATATATATAACCTGTTTTAGGGTACCATAAATTTTACCTATTTAAGTTAAAAAAAGTAGAGAATTAATTTTGTAAAAATCTTTCACTTAACGGATTTGGAATTTGGAATTCTAATAATAACAATAACTAATGAATTATGTATTCACTATATATATATATATATATATATATATATATATATATATATATATATATATATATATATATATATATGCACTAAAATCACAGAACAACACGTGATCTTTTTAATAAGCAAACAACCACAGGGAAAAGGAAATGGAAACACGAAATCCGAGCGTTTTCGTGATATATTCACATCTTCAGGGACAATAAAGAAGATGTGAATATATCACGAAAGCGCTCGGATTTCGTGTTTCCTTTACCTTTTCCCTGTGGTTGTTTGCTCATATATATATGGGTCTCAGTGTTGTAGTGATTAGCATCGCTGACTACGAATCCATCGGCCTCGGGATCGAGACCCAGTGACGGTAGACGGCAAGCAGCAAAACCCAGCTGTTCATCCTTCCACACAATAAAAAGAATAAAATTGGTTGGTAGATAAATGGGTACCCTGGGTAGCCTTGTGGTTAAGACGCTGGGCTGCTTGTGGGGCGTGGTTCGGATTCTACGTTAAACTGCAGGTATAAGGTGGAGTGAGAAGCTTGACCTTTATCAGAATGAACAATTCGTCGGAAGCAAAAACCGAGGTAAACCAAGGTGTGTGTGTGTGTGTATATATATATATATATATATATATATATATATATATATATAATTTTTCGGGATTGTACATAATGGTACCACAGGGTAACTAAAGAAAAGTGCATTTCTTTTCTCCCAGGGGCAAGCCCCCAAAGGTTCCCAGAAACCAGAAAACTCCAGGTTGGGCAGTTCTAAGGAGGTGAAATACACTTTCCTTTAAATGCCCTTTGTTAATGGACTAATGTGTGTGTGTGTGTATGTGTTATATATATATATATATATATATATATATATATATATATATATATATATATAAGAATAGGGAACAATATGGCAATAGGTAAAACCATTATCTAGAAAACTGTTCCTACACATCCGCTTTTTGAAGTTAATGATTCGAAAAGAGCAATGCAATACCATAAATATCCTACAACTTCAAACTCTGACATGTGGCAGTGAATGGAAAAAAATATTTCGTATAATTTAAGTCCATTTTTGTCCATTTTCATGCCTTTCTATTTTAAATTTTGGAATGCGTTTTGTTCGAGGACGAATAGTAATCACTATTGGACACACACACACATACACATACACACACACACGCACACATACCGGTAGTTAAGGGTTGTATAGGGGTCACATTCTGTCTGAATGTGGACCCATTACTGTAACGTTCTGCAGCCGTCCACGAAATGCCGTGTCAAACAATAATACTAAAAGCAAGTTAGTTTTCAAAGATGAAACAGTTATGTCGTAATTTCACTTCCTTTTTGACCGCTATTTACGTTAGGAATGATATACTAGGAAGTTTTAAAAACCGGATATGTATATATATATATAGTGGGTTAGTAGTTAGCGTCGAACAGTACGAGTCCATTGGCTTGGGTTCGATTCCCGGCGAGAGAAGCGAGCGCGTAACTCACATTCAGCCGTTCATCCTTCCATTGTTTGGTAAATAAATGGGTACCATAAAAATCAGATCCTACTCAACCCTAATAAAAAATGAGGCAGAATTGTGAACATTTGTTCAAAATTCAACCAATATAGTGGTGTAGTGGTTAACATCGCCCACTACGAATCCACTGGCCCAAATTTCAAAAGCGGGTGGCGCGCAGCTTACCCAGCTGTTCATCCTTCCAGAAAAAAAAGGTTTTAGATAAGTGGGTACCATGGATGGCCTTGTCGTTAAGACGCTGGGCTGCTGATCGGGAGGTTGTGAGATCGAGTCCGGGCGAAGATTTTGTAATTTCTGACCACCCGTGGTGGGTCGTCGTTTGGATTCAACGTTAAACTGTAGGTCTAAGGTGGACCAATAAGCTTGACCTTCGTCAGAATAAAGAATTCGGGCGGAAGCAAAGCCAAGGTTAACGAAGGTTTTATATATATATAATATATATATATATGTGTGTGTGTGTGTGTGGCTTAATTATACCTTTTTTTCATTTACAACCACAGTGGTTCGAATTATGAAGTATCGTATAAATTTCTATTAATTATATTGCATTCTTATCCTTTTTTTTATGTCGCGAAAAATCGTTTTTTCACATTTTCTCACATTCCCCCCGAGGCCAAAAAAAGTTTTGAAATTTTTTAATCCTAAATTTAGTCCTTCACGTATATATATATATAATATATATATATCGTTCAAAGCGGTGACTTTAATATATTTCCCTCCTGAGCAGGATTCAGCAATGAAGTGCGACCACACAGATTCTATTTGCCTGTCAAACAACACCGTGACTCACTTCAGTCCTCGCATCCCCTTTGGGGACTGCGATCCCTTCATGGGGGGTTGGAAGAGCATGGACTTAAGATTAACTAAATAATATATATAGGAGGATCGGTACGAAAGTAATGCCTCTTATTTTTCAGTTCGTAAATGGAATAAGAGGTATTACTTTCGTACCGCCCCTAGTATATATTTAATAACTTTTAAAGGGAAATAATACTCTGTAAATAACTTAATCCTTCAGTAAACAGAAAAGCTTCGGGAAGTCATATTATCTTAAATATGTTCTGCGTGCCCAAATGAACGTTCATGAAGAAAGAGTTTGAAAGAAGTACATGCCCAGGAAAT